>PVKS010002851.1:0-49593 GCA_004027875.1 Aplodontia rufa | reverse complement strand
AATATGTCTTTTGAAAAGCAGAAGTCTTAAATATTGATGAACAAAATTTCTTAACTTTTTATTTTGTTGTATTTTATCTAAAAAGTGTTTACTCTGAGGTGGTACTATTGTCTATTTGTTTCTATAATAATAACTGAAATTAGGTAATTTACAAACAGAAATTTATTTCACATGGTTCTAGAGCTTGTGAAGGCGAAGATCCTAGGTATTGGCAGGTTTGGTGTCTATTGTGGGCCTGGTCTGTTTCTGAAATGAAACCTTGTTTCTGCATCCTCCAAAAGGGACAAACGCTGTGTCCTCACATGGCAGGAAGGGGTAGAAGTCCCAAAAAGAGCCTAGCTAATTCTCTTCCAGCCTCTTTATAAGGTACAAATCCCATCCTTGGGGGTGGAGTCTTCATGACCTGATAATTCCTAAAGGCCCCAGCCTTAATATTGTTGTTTTGGAGATTAAGCTTCAGTGTGTATTTTGGAGGAAACATAAACTTGTAAACCATAGCAATTTGTAAAAATTTTTCCTGAATTTTCTAGAAATTTTACAAATCAAGTCTGGAATTCATTTCAAATAATTTGTATGTATGTTGTGTGTATTGTTTGAGGGTTTTTTTCCCCTAGTTTTGAATTTTCATCTGTTGTTTCATCATCATTTATTGAAAATTTATTTTCCCCATTAAATTCCTTGGCATGTTTGTCAAAAATTAACTGTACACAGAGGTAAACACATACATGTATATAAATATATAAACAGATGAGTTTTCATCTAACCTCTCTTTGATCTCAGGCCTGACACAGATCCCCCAACCCCATTCCCTTGATTCATAGCTGTTCAGTAGGTTTTGAAATTGAATAGTGTAAGTTCATTAACCTTATCCTTTTTGAAATTTGTTTCCAGATAAATTTTAAATTCATCCTGCTGATATCTACCAAAAACAGCCTGCTGGGGTTTTTGTGGTTTTTTTTTTTTTAATTGGAATTGGATTCTAATTGTAGATCAGTTTGAGGAGAATTACAGGCATTTCTGAAGAATCAGCTTTTGGCTTTTACTTATTTTCTTTGTTTTCTGCTCTTCATTATTTCCTTCCTTCTACGTCATTTGGACTTAATATGGTTTTGTTAGCTCCTTCAGGTAAATGCTTAGATCAGTGCTTTTAGACCTTTCTGTTTAAATGTAAGAGTTTAAAGCTGTAAGTATCTCAGTACTGTTTTTATTGCATCCTATACATTATGTATATTTCCATTTTTATTTAGTTTGAAATATTTTTTCTCTTGTGATTATTTCTTTGACCTTTTATTTAGAAGTATATTCTTTCATTTGCAAATATCTGTAGAATTAGACAATTATTCCTCAATTTATTCAACTAATTCCATGTGGTTTTCTGTATTGATTTTAAATTTCTGGAGACTTGTATTGTGATCCAGCATTATGGTCTGTCTTGGTGAATTCCATGTACACTTGCAAAGAATGTGTGCTCTTTTGTTGGGTAAAACGTTCCATAAATATCATTTAGAGCTGGGCATGGTGGTTCACACCTGTAATCCCAGTGGTTTAGGAGGCTGACTGCTGATGCATGAGGATCACAAGTTCAAGGCCAGTCTCAGCAAGTTAGACCCTAAGCAGCAAAGTAAGATCCTGTCTCAAAATACTGGGGATGTGGTGCAGTGATTAAGCACTTGATACCAAAAAAAAAAAGTTTACCAATTAAATTGGTTGGTTTTTAGTATTGGTCAGGCCTTACTGGTTTTCTGCCTACTTTTGTTCTGTTATTTACTGGGAGAGGTTTCTCTTTTCTGTTTCTGTCTTTTGTTTTAGCTTTCTATTGGTCTCTCTTTTTGGGGGGGGAGGTTTGCTTTCAGATTTATAGCATGTGTCTGTTATATCATTTTAGCGTTAATATAAAATGTTACAACAGTATACTTTCACTTTTGTTTATATTGTTATTGTCAAACATCTGCATTTAAGCTACTCAATATTTTTTCTTAAAACAGTTTTTAAATTTTTAAAAACAAAAATTATTTTATATCTATTCATATGTTTAACATATGTTTCTGGAAATTCCCATTTCTTTGGTTGGTGAGTTCCAATTTCCCATCTACTATCATATTCTTAAAGCCCAAAGAGCATCCTTTTTAAAATATATTCTTATTATATTGATCTATTTGTCATCAGATTTCCTTACCTCTTAGGTTTCTGAAAATGTGTTTATTTCAGCTTCAATTTGGAAGGATATTTTCATAGAATGTAAAATTACAGATTGTGGTTTTCAGTTTTTTTTTTTCCTTTCGGTAGTTTGAAGATGATGTTGCTCTTCTTTTACCTTCTGGCTTATCTTTTGTTGTTTTGTTTTGTTTTGGATGAGCATCTATCCATGATTCTTATCTTATTCCTCCTTTTGGAATTTATCTTTCTTTCCTTTACCTCCTTTTAAAATTTTTCTTTCTTGGGGCTGGAGCGGGGTGGCTCAGTGGTGTCCCGCGCTTGCCTGGCATGTGCAAGTACCCGGGTTTGAACCCTACCACCACGCTACGCAACTAAGTATCAGAAAACAAAGGCCAGATGAAAAAATAAAGTTGGTTCTTTCCCTCTCTCTCTCTCTCTCTCTCTCAAAAAAAAAAAAAAAAAAAGCAAAAAACAAGATTTTTTTTTCTTTTATGATAGTTTTTTCAACCATTTCATTTAAAGCCCTTTGTGGGTTTTCTTTTGTGTTTTAACACTTGCAGTTTACTGAGTTTCTTACACCTGTGGGTTTATAATTTTCATCAAATTTGGAAAATATCTGGCCATTTCTTAACTCATTTTTTAAAAGAATAATTGATACCAACCAGATTGCATATGAACTCTTAACTTCTTGGGTTCAGTTGCCCAAGTGAACTGATTTTTTTTTTTTAAGAGTTACAGTGAGAGAGACATAGAGAATCAGTTTTATTTAGCTTTTCATGTGGCTTTTATTGCTCTGAGACTTCATTGTGTACATGGTGCTGGGGTTTGAATCCGCAAATTTGCACATGCCAAGCAAGCGCCTTAGCCCCTTGGTTTGGTTAATACGGTATAGAGTTGTACTTTGCCTCATGCACAACTTAGCAACTTAAGATGTAATTTGCTTTTCTTGTTTTGCAGAGACAAACTGAAAATCTTGATTTTAAGTGATGTTAGAATAACAAGTTAGTCTGTATCTTTGCTTTTGAATAGCAGATTAGTAGGGAGTAATAGAATTTTTTTTAATCTTACTTTTTATGTCTTAGGTGCCACTGAAGAAAGTTGCATAGCATGAAAATTTGTCCTCCTTCCCCTTTTAATCATGTACTCAGAAACTTTTTCTATGAACTACAGTTTTGGCCCTAAAGCTTAGGACAGATTATTTGTAATGATGATTTAGAGTCACTTCCAAGAACATTGTATAGTCGCTATGAAAGTCTGTGTGTTTATTTGTCCTATATAATTTACATGAGAAATTACAAGAAACCTGCGTTATCTGTAATTGTCCTATTAATAGAAAAATGCTAGAAATTAGTAATTTTCTTTTGCACTGTGTTGAGGAGGAAGAAAATGGAAAGAACCTGAGAGATACCTCCTGGGAAAGAAATTACACTAGATGCTAAAACCAGGAATGTTACCCGGAGAAATTCTTTAGGTTTAGAGGGGCAAAGGGGTATATGGCTGGATGTGGTGGCACACACTTGTAATCCCAGTGATTTAGGAGGCTAAAGCAGGAGGGTCATTAAATTCAAAGCCAGCCTCAAGGACTTAGCAAGGTCCTAAGCAACTTAGCGAAACCCTGTCTCAAAATATAAAAAGGGCTGGGGATGTGGCTCAGTGGGAATGTGGGTGGGTTTTACACTATTAAAAAGGCAAACTTGGATTAAATCATACGTAGTAGGTGTTTTCAAGTTAACTGTGTGTGTGTGAACTGTTGAGAATTGAGGCCTATCAAGTATTACATTTCAGAATTCTGGATGCGAATCCCAGTCCTAGGGCTTTATTGCCTTGGGCAAGTTCCTTAAAATCTCTGATCTTATTTATTTGTAAAGTTTTAAAAATCTTTGGTTGCTATTAAAATTAAACTGAATGGTTTATTTCCCTTGTGATTTAGTAATTATTAGTTGTCTTTCCTTCTCTCTGCATTTTAATATACTCTTCTATCAGGGAATTTTTTTTTCCGTTTTAAACATGTGAAATATTTGAACAAATCCCTATCTCATTCAGAAGACTTCTGTTTTTGCTCTTTTTTTTTTTTTTTTTAGAGGGCTGAGGACTGAACTCAGGGCCTTGCGCATGCTAGGAAGCGCTCTGCCACTGAGCTAAATCCCCACCTCCTTTTGCTCTTTTTTTAATCTCAGATTTTTCCTATGTTATTTATCCTGTCTCATCTTGCTTAACAAAGCCTATTGTTATTTATCCCATCTTAAAAACTTTTTTCATCTTCATATTTCCCTTCAGCTTCTGTTTATTTTGTTTCCTAGACAGAGTTGCCTAAACTTAGTTTTTGTTTCAGTTCCTCTCTTCTCATTCTCTGTTGAGGTCAGTCTTAGCCTCCAACAAAATTATAGTTCAAAGATCCCCAATGCCTTCCACATTACTGAATCCAGTGATCAGTTCTCAGGCCTCATTTTACTTTAAGCATCAGCAGCATTTATTGATTCTGTCCTTTCTTCTTGAAATTCATTCCTCATTGAGCTTTTCGAATACCATGTTCAACAAATTTACCTCCTGTCTGACCATTTGTTCTCATTCTGTTTACTGTTCCCTTCTCAGTGTAGCCTTTAATTACTGGAAATTTCTCAGACTTGTAGAATCCAATTCTTATTCTAAGTTATACATACATATTGAAGATTCCCAAGTGGGTATCTGTACTCAGTCTTTCCTCTGATCCCCAGACTCTTTAATAAACTGCCAGTTATATTGCCTTGGATGTTTAATGAATCATCTCAAACTTAATCATCATTATAAAAAATAATAGCAGATGTTTATGTAACATCACATGTCAAACATTGTATTCCCAAATGGACTTTTCTTCCTAAACCTTCTGTTGCCTTCCCCTATATTAGTAAATGGTAAATCCTTTGTTCCAGCTTCTTAGACTGCAAATCATGGATTTACCTTTGACACCCCCCCCATAACAGTCAACCTGCTGACAAGTGTTACTAGTCACAGTCTGATCACATCTTACTATCTCTACTGCTGCTTACTGGTAAGCCAGTCAGTATTCACCATAGCAGCCAGGTGAAACCAGTTAAAATCTATGTTAGGTCATGTTTATCTTTCTTCAAAACCTTCCAAGATTTTGCTGAAGGATCTTCCACCTCTCATACTAGGTCAAGTTGATCCTGACTTTCATGGTCCAGTTCATTCAAGTGTCTGGGTCCTCAGCTGCAATGACTGTGATAATTGGGACAATTCAGATCTCTCTTTCCAAGTAGAATCTCATTCTCGGCTTCATAATGCAATGATAGGTATTAGAAAAGGTCATGTCCAAATGCACAAGTGTTTATCAAGTCTTTATGTCATATTTGTTGAAGTCCAGTTAGCTGAAGTGAGTCACATGACCACGACCAAGGTCAGCATGTAAAGGGAACTCATGAGGGTGCAGATGCCTGAAGTATGGGATTGATTCACTGGGGGCCATTAATAAAATAATATGCCATAATTCTTTCTGATTTGTGTCAGGTTTAACTTGTTAAATTGGAGGTTGGAGCGATTGCTCAGTGGTTGGAGCAAGTGCAAGCAATTGTTTGCTTATAATATAGCAACAGTTTCTTCATTTATAGGAAAACAATATATATATACACATATATATGTATATATTGTATATACATTATGTATATATATATATATATATATAAACTCTAGCTAAAGCTGTAGTTGAAAGCATGGGCTAAATAATGATTCTTTGATTGAAAAAATCAAATTTGACTTTTGTGTACCTTTAGTTTTTTTTTTAAATTTGATACTACCTACAAGAAGAGAATATATAGTGTGTACCATATAGATTTATAGATTCTTTTAAGTCAGACACTATCTTAAATATTACTGCTAGCTGTTTAATTAACTTGGCCATCTGCCATGCCATCTACCTGCTCCAAACTACAAAGTTAAAATTTGTTTTTCCCTAATCTAAATTAATTTATTTGGTGCTCTACATTATATAAATGACTATTTCTTTTTCCAGCTGAATTTTGGTTCCCTGTCAGATGTCAAAGGATGTACTTATACAGTTGAGTTTTAAGAGTTCTTTGTATATTTTGGATAACAGTCCCTTATCAAATGTGTCTTTTTTTTTTTAAGAGATAGGGACAGTGAGAGAAAGAGAGAATCAGTTTTTATTTAGTTTTGCAATTTGACTTTTGTTGCTCCAACACTTCGTTGTGTATGTGGTGCTGGGGTTTGAATGTGCGTCCCTATGCATGCACGGCAAGCACGAAAACCGTTGAGCCACTGAATGTGTCTTTTTACAAATATTTTCTTCCATTTTTCTTATTTTGTAGTATGTGTTGATTATATAGTGTAATATACATTATATGCAATGTACATTATATATTGCATAATGTATTTTTACGTTAGAATGATAGTATACATGTTTATACATGCACGCAATGTACTTTCATTCCCTAGTTCCTCCATTTTTCTTTCCCTCCCTCTACTGTTTGGCTTTCTATTTTACGAGATCTCTCCCTGTTTTTCCCCTTTTTTCTTTCTAGTTTCCACGTCTGAGAATAAAGCATATGACCCTTGGCCTTCTGAGTTTGGCTTATTTTGATTAGCATAATGTTCTCAAGTTGCATCCATTTTCCTGCAGACAACATGACTTCATTCTTCGTGGCTAAAATTCCATTGTGTATATCTTCCACATTTCCGTTATCCCTTTGTTTGGAGACTTCTGTTCACATTCTTGCTATCTGCCATCAAGTTCTAGTGCTTTGTCTTGTCATGTTGTTTCGATTTCAGTTATTTTCCACTTATTCTTACCGCTTCTTAATAAATCTAGCCTGTTATTTATTTACCTCCATTAACAGTAGTTTTAATTCCAATGTCTACTCACATTTTTGCTTCACTTTATACCCTTGATGTGGAATTCCGTTATCTGTATATGCAAGCATGTGGTTACTTCATTATTACCTTCTAAGATGGTCTTTTTGGACTGTTTATATATGGTGGTACTAATTTCATTAAAGATTGCTTTGTTTTTATTTTTCTCTTCTATTACCCATATGACATTTATTATTTTTAATATATAAATTTGTTATGTGTATGTTTTATTTCAAGAAGGTACAGGGGTTGTTGTAAAGAATGAATTATTAGGGAGAAAAAGGCATTGGGCCAGATGGGGTTGAAAACCATCCTTCTTGGTATACCTCATATAATGAAAATTTGAGATGAGAGGAAAAAGCTTCCCAGTTGCCATTTAAATTTCATGTTTAATTTACTTTAGACATGACTTTGGGTCATTCTATTTGAGGGTTAAGATTTTCTATCTCTTTAGAAATACTTAGTGTTCTGTATATGCTGTGCTACATAGATGAAAACTATAACGAAAACAAAATTCTAAACTTTAGAGAGCCAAGTAAGCAGTCATGTTTCTCTAGTTAACTATACAAAATGAGTTTTTCTGAACTTAAAAGGAATTTGCTGTTGTTTGTTTTCATAAGGAAAAAAACCTTTGTTTTCCTGAAAGATTTTTTTAAAACTATTGTCAAAATTTGAAAAACACTGATTTTTTAGAATCTTGATCTTTAATAGAGAAACTATTTAGTCCAAATTAATTTAAGTTTGAGAACATTGTGGTACAGTAGGCACTGGATATACAAGGTCAGATAGGACAGTGTTTGGTTGAGGAGATATATAAGCAGGTGACTTCCTGTAGTGCCGTGAATGCTGTAATGAGTGGGCATTAAGATATACTGACAGTACTCAGTCACGCCACACTCCTACAAGAACTGCTGAACTTTAGAATAAAGGAGAAGGGGTTAACCGGATGAGAGAAATGAAAGGACACTCTAGGTTGAATAAAATGCTTGAATAAAGATATTGAGGAACAAAATAGCAAGAAACTTCAGAGTAATATAAGTTCATTGGATCATAAAACAAACGTAGAAACCTGTGGGATTTTATTTCCTAAGCTGTACACAACTTGAGTGTTATCATGAAGTACTCTATCATATTCTTTTACACTGAAGTAAAATTAAACTCACAAGAGGTTGTATATAATATGCTTTGGAAATATGGCAGCAAAGTTCACTGTTGCATGTTTGAAATTTCTTTTTTTTTTTTTTTTTTTAAAGAGAGTGGGATAGTGAGAGAAAGAGAGAGAATCAACTTTATTTAGTTTTTCATGTGGTTGCTCCAACACTTTGTTGTGTACATGGTGCTGGGGTTCAAACCTGTGTCCTTGCACTTGCCATGCAAGCGCCATAACGAGCCACCACTCCAGAAATTTCTTTTTAAGACTTATTTTATTTTGTTATTTTATTGCTGTACTAAGGATTGACCCAGGGGCACTGCACCACTAAGCTATATCCCCAGCTTTTTTATCTTTTATTTGAGGTGGTCTGGCTAAGTTGCTGAGGCTGGCCTCGAAATTGCTGTCTTCCTGCCTTAGCCTCCCAAGTTGCTAGAATTACAGGCATGTGCCACCAGGACAGTTTAAGACATATCTATTGTTAAAAAATTATGAAAAACTTTATGGTCTGTTGTAGAATTAATTTAGTGTGGGTTCATAGCTTCAGTTTCCTAATTTAAAGAATAAAGATAATATCATTTACATTTTTGGGTTGTTGGAAGGTATAATAATAACTGTAAATGATGATAATGACAGTGATAGTAGTGAGTAATATTTTGAGGGCTTACTTATGGTCCTAAAAGCTTTATTTCAATTACCTTCTTCAGTCCTCAAACCATTTCAGTAACTATTTTATTATCTCCATCTTCTTCTAACAAAGCTGGACAACAGAGAAGTAATTCACCTTAGGTTGCATAACTAGCAAATGGCAGAACTTGCTTTGAACCCAGGCCTTCTGAATATAAGGCACTTAACCGTTTATCATATTATGTATGCTCCCATTCTATGAAATCATGCATATAGAATATTTAGCCTGGTGTCTGGTACATAATTACAGATGTAAATAATAGACTTTGACTTAAACTTGGAGTTAAATTAATACTCAAGAAATTGTGCTGTTTTTCCTGTGTCTTAACCTACTCCCTGGCGTATTACTGATTGCAGACAGTGACTTTCAAGTCCATGGTTTTAACTACTGTCTTCTGTCCCCTCCTTCCTTGTTGGTCTGCCTCTACATTCAATTTTAAATTTATGGTAGGAACCGTATTTGTTTCATTTTGTCATTGTATACTCAGCAACTAGCACATTAAAAATGAACAAATACTATTCAGGGAATGAAGATGTAAAAATCTGACATTTTCAAAAGCTAAACTTAGAATTATTCATACCACCTATAATTGTGGTTTAATTGTTTTACATGTCTTTCGGTACAGACTCCATCTGCTTCTGTGTTCTGCAGGGCGTTACTACTCTGGTCCTACAAAACTCCTGCTTGGTAACTGTATCTGTCCTGTAGAGATCACCCAGGTTTCAAATACAGACAGACTAGGATAACGTTTTGGTCCATAAATAAAATCTGATAGAAATGTATGAAACAATTTGAAAGGGTATGTTCTAAGAAACTAAATATATGAGAAAAAACTGATGTTTTTTCTTTGTCTTTCTCATTAAATCATTTCAAAGAAAAAAGTAATTTTTTTCCAGGGGATTCTCTGTTTTTGTGAGTTAACTCATATTTTCCTCCTCTCCTCTATCTAGAATGTCTTAAACCATTCTACCTTATGAGAAATTGGATGTTCTTGCAGATAGTCATTGTGGGAGAAAACGTTTCATTTAAGTCCCAGATGAGGACCGAAAACTTGAAATCAGAGGAGCATCTGAAATCAAGTAATATTAGGTAGGATAAAACTTAAGGGATTTCTACATGTTTTTTTATTCATTTCTTAGAGATGTATGTTAAAGTATTCATATTTCACGAGGACTTATAGACAGACTTTCTAAAAGATTTAATTTTGGTCAAGATGTGGGAGGGGCATGCTAAGCATTTTTTTAACTTATGCGGCTTTATGAGAACTTCGTCATGTTTACTTTGTCTGAGCGTTTATATCTTGTTCAAGGAATAATTTTTTTAAAATTTTACTGAAGTAAATTTAAGAAATATATTATGTATGAGTTCTCTGAATATTTATGAACATAGAGACAAGTGATTCATTTTGTAGATTATCCACTAGAATGACAATTCTGTGTTTCTGATTACATGTATAGTAATTTATTTGAGTGCCGGAATCATCAGCTCTGGTTTCTTTACATCAGCATGGAATGCCTTAGAAATAGGTTTATGGTATTGTGCTAAGGAAGCCTTTTTACACAATGAGTTAGTAATTCTTGCTACACCATCTTATAGAATGTGGGAATGTGCTTTAATTTTAAGAGTTGTAGCTTTTAACTGAGAGGTGATAGTTGCTCCTAAAAATTGATACTATGATGGTAACACCTGTAGCCAGGTTATTTCAGAAGACCTGTTTTATCGTATAATGCTTATGAACTCTGGTTCTGGAACTAGATTGCAGGTGGAATCCAAGGTCTGCTGCTTCTACTCACGTGACTTTGGGCAAATTATTTACCACTCTGTGCCTTCATTTCCTCATCAGTAAAATGGGGGATCTTATATCTCACCTGATTTAATTGCTGTGTGATTTAAAGATTTTATAATAGGTGAAAGCATGAAAAATAGATATGGCAAATAATAAGTGATAGAATTGTCATTATTTTTAACAGATGAATTTAGAGTCTATTATCAATTAGCATGGCATTTCTAATACAATTTGCTTGATGTGTTGCCAGGTCCAGTTTTGAAATGTTAAATAATAAAATAGAATCACAACTAATGTTTAGAGAGAAACAAAAAAGAATAACATCCATGACTCAGTTCTTCTGCAGTTTATATATAACTTTCTGATTTCGTTTTCGGTTCGTATTAAGAATGTAGTCTTCATGGCATCTAACAGTTTATTGTTCTTTTTGTCAGTTAGCATTGTGTGGTGGTAGAGAGCATCGGATTTTTTACCTCTACCTTGAAATGTCTTCAACCCAGTGTTTCTTTTCAGAAGGGATCCCATGAAGCAGTAGAGGGGGAAGGGACACTAAATGAGCAAAAGTAATTTGGTGGTCACAGTCAGATTAGCTCTCTTTTTTGAGGAATTACTTCTATTATGTCACTTATTTATTCCTCGTAGTATCTCATCTCTAAATGCCTGCTTACCATCTACCTTCTTAGATACACACAGCTGTCTAAGCTAACAATCTGGGAGCAATTTTAGACTCTTTCCTCTGCTGTATCTCCCTAATGTTAGTTTAACTTCCGCATGTTTCTTCAGTCTGAGTTTTCCCACCCGTCTGTATTGTCGCTTCCTTATTTCCAGTCTTGATCAATTAAAATTCGTCTTTCACACTCTTGTAGAAATCTTTTTAAAATGCAAATCTAACAATGCTGTACCCTTACTAAAAATTCACCTTTGGTTTCCTACTGGTTTAAAGTACAGAATTTGAACTCCTTGACATAATCATGGAAGGTGCCTCACAGTCTACCTTCTTCCTTGGTACTCTAGCTTCATCTTCTGAGGCTTCCTACCTAGCAGTGCTCCAGTCAACTTCACTCATTAGCTTAACTTTGCTTTCTGTTGCTGTTATTTTTGCCCTCTTGAAATTCCCAGATCAGAGTTGGCTCTTAATAAAACCATATACACATTTTCAAAGTAGAGATTATGCAGTAAATGTTATGGTTTTAGAGCATTGGAATCTCAGGAAATTTGAAAGTACATGACAAAGTATCATAGAGAGAAAGCAGATTAGTGTTTTTGCCAATATATTGAGAGCTTCTTTAGGAGCTTTGAAGTCTCGATTCTGAATAAAGTTCAACAGTGCAGCAATATGATTTATTTTTCTCTGATGAACACCATGAGGCATATTGATGTCTCTATGCTGCATGTGTTTCTGTGAGTGTGTGTGAAAATGTACTATAATCACCTTAATAGAGTCTGGCCTATTTTTAGCTTAATGATTATGATTAGATTTTTGTGTTTATGGATGTAATTGCAGAATATTTTTATCCCAGATTTCTCTTTAGAACTCTGGAAACAAGCAAACAGATTAACAGTAAGAATATCTACCTTGGCTTTTGCTTGTGTTCCCTACCCCCCACAAAAGAAAGAGAAGAAATGAAAATACTCCAGCCTCTTCTACAACATAAAGGTAGTGATTTGCATATTCTTAGCGGCTGTGAGCTTAGAAGATACGGGTTTGTATTTCTGAATTCTTCAAATTACAGGAATCTCCTATTTTATCTGCCCCAATTTAGAAATACCTTGTATTTAAACCTTGAATTTTAGAGTGCATGTTCTTAAGAGAATGTAGCTTTTGTTACCTTACATTGTTACATAAATACTGTGTATGATGAAGGTATTTGTTAAAGAAGATAACCCAAATTTTAGCTTTTTTCTTTTAAAAGTTATCTTAAAATGCTTCAGTATTAAAATTCCCAGTGCTATAGGCTATAATATAACTATTAAGCATTCTCTGATATAATGATTAGGAGCTAGATGCTGGAACAAAACTTATCACATTCAAATGCTCCTTTTACTGCTTGCTAACTCTGATCTTGAGCATGTTACTTCAGTCTCCTTGGGTTTTCTTCAGATACAAAGTGGGAGCAATACTAGTACATAGTGTGAATTAGATGGTTGTTTTCTGTAAAGCCCTTAGAGCAGTGTCTGGTGTTGGCTGTTGGCATATGTGGTGCTTAGAATTTATTAAGTGTTTTTATGGATGATGAGGAGGATGTTTCCAGGAATGCCTTTTCACATCAGCATGTTTGTCACCTAGTGTTTGACTTTATTCGGCTTTCTAATACTTTTTCTTTTTATTGCTTGATAGAAGTGATTATTTAATAAGTCAGTGTAGTTAATTTTTTGAAATCTTTATATTCTAATAGTGTTTTATAATTGCATGATTATTTAAGTTTTTGCATTCTTAGCTCATTCTTTTCATTAATTCACCTTAAAGTAAGAATGAAAAAGAACTTAGGTTGCCACACCCTGTGCCAAGAGAAAACTTCATTAGTCTGTTTATACATAAGCATTGTCTTTAAACTGTTTATCTACTGTTAAGTCTTTAACAAACCCACTGAACAGTTTAAATGTATTTTTTCTTTATAAAATAATCTAATAGCCAATTTTGTACTTTCCTTTATTAAAGCTTTGTATAAGATCACATATTTATTTCTTATAAATTGTACATGATGAAAAAAGGGAAACTAATACTTCATTGGGGCATTATTCCATTTTGTGGGGGAGAGGGGATAGTTGTGACATTATTAGGAAAGGGGATCTAGTATGTTTCACCAAGTTGATCTTGGATTTTAAGAGCATAAGCCAGCAGCTTTGCAACAATTTTTTTAATGTCAAAAGTTCACACCCAAAGTGAATAGTGGTCCTAGTCTGTGTGGATAATGAAATTTGATAATGTTCATGATATTACACTTTAGAAGTAAACGTAGCTAATTATTTAGTATTGTTCTTTTATATTGATAGCTCTCATGAGATTTTTGGTTACTTCCATCATATCCCATCATGATTCTGTTGTTTGAAAGTTTAGCTTAAAACTAAGTAAATATCTTCATAAAGGCTAAGAGAATAAAAGGATTTTTTTTTAAAAAGGGGGGGGGCCAGTGAGAGAGAGAGAGAATCGGCTTTATTTAGTTTTTCATGTGGCCTTCATCGTTCTGACACTTTGTTGTGTACGTGGTGCTGGGGTTCAAACCTGTGTCCTTGTGTATGCCAGGCAAGCGCTGTAACCGCTGAGCCACCGCTCCAGCCCCTGCTTTATGTTTTAATGAAACTAAAATCCACAATTGCTGTTAAATACCTAATTATGTGTAACCATTTACAATAAAAGTTTTTAGGACCTTAATATTCTCTAGCTTTCATATAAAAAGTTTATTTTAAAAAATGAAATATCAAGTTTGCAGCTCATTTTTTATTTTGTTTTTAGTTGACATGTAATAATTGTACATATTTATGGGGCACAATGTGTTATTTCTGTGAGTGTATTCATTGCATAATAATCATCTCAGGGTATTTGCATATTCATCACCTCATACATTTATTATTTCTTTGTGGTGAGAACATGGAAAATCCACTCCTATTAACCATGATTACCCTACTGTGCCACAGAACACCAGAACTTATTCTTCCACTCTGATTACAGCTTTGTACCCATTGACCAATCTCTTCTTATCCTCCACTGCCCCTTACCCTCTCTTGCCTCTGATAACCATTCTTCTCTCCATTTCTATGAGATCAGCTTCTTTAGATCCGCATATTAGTGAGATCCTTAAGCGATTTTTAACTTGTCCTTTCTTCATTGGAAAAATGTTCATCAAGTGCCTGCTGTGTGCTAGGCACTGTGCTAGTAGAGACTGGGTTGCCCTGGTGCACATTCTTAAAAGCTGCGATAAGTGCTATAAAGAAAAAATACAAGTGCTTTGAGAGCATAAATAGGAATGTCCTTAATCTAGATGGGTTTCCCAGAGGAAGTATGTGCTGATTGAGGGGAAAGGGTAAGTGGTAATTAACCAGACAAAGGGAAGAGTGTTCCTAACAAAGGGTCTGTCCTTTACAAAGGCCCAGAAGTCCAGCAAAGGAACACAGATCAAGGAGAAAAGAGTGGTCAAATTAGAGTTCAGAAACTGTAGAATTTTCTAGGACACTTTAACAAAGATTTTGTAATGTACCCAAAGAACAGTGGGAAATCATTTTATTGTTTTAAGTAGATAATTGATAGATCAGGTATGCATTTTTAAAAGATCCTTCTTGCAGCAGTGGAAGAGCACAATGAAATGGAGCAAGAGTAAAGTGGTGAAAACAGTTTTATGACTTTGTAGTAGTTCAGGCAAAGGATGGTTATACCTTGAACAAGTGTGTCTGAAGAGGAAATGAAAGAATTCAAGATCTGTGTAGCAGATAACATTCTCTGGAGCTAATAGATTTTAGGAGTTTGGGAGAAAGTTGCAATGGATGACCTGCTAGCTTCTGCCTTCAGCTACTGCAAAGCCATGATATATTTGCTAGGAAAAAACACTAGAAAGACTACTAGGGATGGGATTTGGTAATGGACCATGAGTTTGATTTTGGACCTCTTGAATACAGGCAATTCCTGAAGAATATGAGAGAGAAAAAAGGCAGCAGCTAGAAGGGAATGTAGGGCCCAGGGGAGTAAGAGGAGGTTAAAATATATGAAAGACTTGGACATGTTTAAATGCTGAAGAAATGGAAGGATCCAGGAGAAGTTTAAAGATTGTCAAAAAGAGGCTAGTCAAAGGAATGAGCCCTTGGAAAGAGCTTATGTAAGTGCAAGTTTGGTCTTAAATAAGAGGTGCAAAACCTCTGATTTTTTAACAAGAGAAACTAAGGAGAGAACTGAATATAGCAAGTATTTGATAAGTGGGAATGGTTTTCCCTGAAAGATGGGTCAGTCATTTGTTAGGAAGGGAGACAGTTTGAGAAGAGTGGATATTTGAAATAGTTAGGATAACTGGTAAATTGAGAAACACAGCAGGATCCTTAGCAGCAGTGAGAGAAAAATTTTAATATTAATGAATATCATTCAATGTTAACTTTAAAAAGTCAGAGTTGAGGGAAAGCAGCAAAAAAGTAAACTACTTGATAGAACAGGTTACTGATATCCATTAAGCACGTAAGTGATGGCATCCATTTGCCAAGACCTCATGCTAGCTAGCTAGGATATAAAATCAGGGATATAATTTGCAGTGCCACAGATTTAGCTGCTATATAATAACCTTATTGTAATAGATGATTTCACTTAATTTTTATTGTTATTTGAGGTTAGACCTAGTCTGTTTCTAACTGGTGTTCGTTCTTCCCTCTCTAGGCAGGCAGAAGTCCTGAAGGCTGACATGACAGGTATTGGCTAACTTGTTTCTTTTTCACAGCTTGTTTTATAGCATTAAATTAATGAAGGCACATTCTCTTTGCTATATTACTTGTAGCTCTAAATCCTGTCCTAGTTAACAAAAGGAATAACTTACTGTTTGCTTTATGTTTATTGTTTTTATACTTTGAATTCTTAATTATATGCCTGTCAGGAATTTTATATAACATATACCACATTGAATTGAATGTTACCTAATTTTCTTTTTTAAGAGAGAGAGAGGGTGGGGGGGAAAGAGCAAGTCAGCTTCCTTTAGTTTTCCATCTGGTTTTCTTTGCTCCAGAACTTAGTTGCGTATATGGTGCTGGGGTTGAACTCGTGTCCTCAGGCATGCCTAATTTAATGTGTCTAATCACTTACTTTTTATGAACTTTTTATCACCAGTTTAAGACATACAGAAAATAATTCATAGTCCATTTAATAAAAACATTTTATGGTGTTAGATTATTTTCTTCTGGGGAAAATGTTCTTTTCCTATTTATAATTACCCAGACTTGAGTAGTACGCCTTCAGAAAAAAATGTTTACAGGAAAACTACTTAAGTAAAGTCCTTAATTCATTGAGCTATCTTGTTGCACTTTTCTTTTCTCCCATGTCTTTGCTACTTTGAATAATAGCTAAGGTTTCTTTGGAAGAATTCCTGAACTTAAGTACTGACAAGAGCAAATTTTAACTTCAAAATAAGAAACAATATAGTAATAACTATGTAGTGGTCAGTGTGTCCTCCATAATAGCATATCCTGTCATGAAAGTAAGAAGGGTAGGTAATAATTGATCTCATAATTTTAGTACTCCAGTAAAATCCATCAAGAATTTACTAGCATGCCTGCCATGATTTACAATCAAAGGAGATAGGAACTGTTGAGATATCTTTTCCTCAACTTCTAGAATCACAGGCTAATGTTCAGAGTTGATGGGTATTCTTACTATCATCTTATTCAAGAAAATGAAAGGCTTATTCTAGATTTTCTTAGTATAACACATCAATTCTTCCTGTTAGTAACAAATCGTCAGCATTATCCACGTGGTATATGTCATTGTCAGCTCTGAGCTGCCTACTGTATTACGCTTTTGAATTGGCATTGAAGGCATCTAAATCATGACAGAAATAAATGCAGAGAAGCATCAGGCTATCTGTACCATTTACTTTTTCTGAAATATTAAATAGCCTCAGTAAATAGTCTTAGGGTTTGGCTTTTATAAGGAACATTTGACTGCCCAGAAACTTTAGTTAGCATATTAAATCTTCTCATGTAAATGGGCGAATCTGATACAGTTTATGATCAGTATAGTCCCCTTTCTTGCCACTAGTGAATTGAAGCAGGGTTAAATAAATCTATTAATCTATTAGTGATTTAAAACTTAATGAGAAATCAAGAACCTGATAATACACTTTATTCTTATTAGCCAGTAAACTTCTTTGACCATTAACTCAAATATTAGGACACTGTATTTGCAGAGTAGTATTGTGATTCTTAGAAATAGAAAACCTAAAAACCAGTAAAAATTATGCCATTGTGCACCAGTGGACACCTAAAATAAATCAGATACCTTAACTAGTTTATTGGAAAGATGTAAGTGAAAAAAGTAATTTACTATTCATTAAGATAATTCCCACTGTCTTGGCTTTATTGGGTTGACATGTATAGAATAGGAATAATAGCAGAATACCCAAGCAACTGCTGGATGATGAGCTGATAGAAGAATTCTATATGAATACCGTAGGAATAATTCAGTATAAAAAGGAAAAAGACTGCTTTGTACAAAGAGGTACAGTTAAGAGGTTAGACAGACCAACTTGGTAGTCTTTTATTTCAAATAGAGTAACTCACTGTAAGACATAATGGTTTCCTATGATATGACTAGGACCAAACCAATAGCAAAGGGCGAACCATTCATTTTATTGGCCATTTTCATTTCATGACATTGTTTCAAAGCTAAAAGATGAAGAAATACAAAAGCATCTTAAACCAGATTTATCCATTAGCTGAAAGGTGAGTGATTCGAAATATAGTATAAAACTTCCGCATGGAAGATATTTGGAGTGAATTTGCTTTGGGGAATGGAGAAGGAAGGAATTGTTGGTATAGCTGTTTACCTGTCTGTGTGTTATATTTTTGTTTTGTTATTTAGATTCTAAGCTGGGTCCAGCTGAGGTCTGGACATCCAGGCAGGCTCTGCAGGACCTGTACCAGAAAATGCTAGTTACTGATTTGGAATACGCTTTAGACAAGAAAGTAGAACAGGATCTGTAAGTATTATCTTTTGGGATGTTCCTGTAAGATCAGGAATCTCACCAAGACTTTAAAACTGGTTGGTTCTTTTCTTAACCCATCTCAAAATGAGCTTTATTAATAGGAAGAAATTCTTATATTTGTGATTTTTTTAATTGGACAAAATATTTGGCCATTGGTGTTTCAGGTACAGACTTTTAAAGGTAAGAGGAAAAATGTTTAGAGTGGCATCTTATAAAGGGCATCACTTTTAGAGCATATTGGGAAAAAATTTCAAGTGCTAGGAGCGTTTGGTTGTATGTTTTCAGTCCTACACTTAAGTGTTGATTTTTAAAAAAAAAAAATAAACTTTAGAAAAATCTTCCTTTGGTAAATGTGATCCTATAAATTTTTCCAGCTGAAAAACGTATTTGCATTATATGGAAAGTTCTTCTTTTAAAATTGATATTTTCTTCTTTTCCTCCTAGTAAAAAACCAAAGAAAGATTTTGTATATTTAGCATATTCCATTTGTTCTTTCTGTGAAGGGTGAGATGGCAGATAACCAGATTCCCTTGCAGAAAGTCCTGTTTTAAAAATTGGATCAGGGACATTAGTCTACAACAACCAATCAGAATCCACATCTGTGGTATTAGAACCAAGGCTAAGATGTTAACTAGCAATATTGAGGGAGTGATTGACCTCCTAAATCTCATAAACCCAGTACCTCAAGTTGATGTTAATTTAAAAAAAAATAATAATAATAATAGGTACTCTCTAGGTACATTATAAATCTGTTTTCTTCCTTTTAGTTTCTGAATTTCAAGTTAGAAATTCTGTTTCACCAAAACTGAACTTAAACTGATTCTTTATATAAATTGATTAATGAGAGTCATTTTATAGCAGGATTTTGTGTGCCATATTTTAGCATAGTTTAAATAGCCAAAATTGAAATGCCTGTATTTCATAATGTAAAGAAAATGTTAATCCCAAGAGAAATAAATAAAGCTATTTAGGTATGGAGGGAGCTGAATGCTATGGAAAACAACTTTCAATAAAATAAGAAAGCATAGCTTAATGTTTATCCCCCTTCTTCCCCGCCCCTTACATGTCACTTGTTAGGGTAGTTGGTTATTTTTGGCATAATGTTTGGGAATTTGTTAATAGCTTATTTTTACTTTAATCTTGCCACTGTAGTTCTGATTTTTGTATAGGAATTCCTAAATAGTCTCTAACTGTAGTAGCTCTAACAGATTAATAGCTGAAGCCACAATCTTATCATTCAGATATTGGTAGTAAGTGTTTACTAATATCAGTTGGATTCTACTGTATGTCTAGTATTATTCAAGGGGAGCATAAAGTTATTTAAATAAATGAATAACTTTGATGCAGGTTTACTGTCCAGTGTGGTATAACAAACAGTTCTTTCTTGTTCTCAGGGGGACCAGTGTCTGCCCAGTGAGTCACTGCTATACCAAATAGAATTACATTTTGTTTTCAGCTGGAATCATGCCTTTAAGAATCAGATCACAACACTACAAGGCCAGGCAAAGAATCGAGCAAACCCGAATCGGAGTGAAGTTCAGGCAAACCTTTCTCTGTTCCTAGAGGCAGCTAGTGGCTTCTATACCCAGGTGAGTTCTTCATTATATACCAGTTTTCCCACTATTAGTGGCAAATATTCTGCTCTTTATTTCACGTAAAACACCTTGTATAACCACTGATAAATAATTTTCAACATCTGTTTGCAGTTGAGATTACAGGTGATCAACCCAACATCCAGGGATTTTTATTTTGAAACAGGATCTCATTAAGTTGGCGAGGCTAGCCTTGGACTAGGAATCCTCCTCCTTCAGCCTCCCGAGTAGGTGGAATTACAGGTGTGCGCCACTGAGTGCATCTAAGGATCACTGTTGTAAATGCTGCAGGAAGGTTCAGTAAGATGATTACTTAAAAAATTAGTATTGTATTTGCTGCTAGGTAATGAATTGTCCGATGACAGCAGTTTAGCAGAGCAGCAGTAGACAGTGAAGTGGGAGTGTAGAAACCAGATAATAATGGATTCAGGGGTAGATAGGAGTTCACAAATACAAAAAATGTGGATTCCTTTGAAGCAGTTTTGTTGAAAGGAGGAGGAGGAGATAGTAGAACATTGAAAAAGATTCTGATAAACACAAGGGAGACTGCTTTGGTTGTTTCATTTTGCAATCCTATTTGTTTTTTATAGGAAACCTCAATAGCTTTAGGCCATGAGACAGAAGCCTTGAGAGGTTGATATAGACGAAAAGATAGAACGGGGTGGGTGTAACAGGCAGGAGACAGAAAAGAAAGGAATAACAGGCATGTACAGGCAAGTACAAGTAAAAGGAAAGTCCTCAACACTTTAGGAAACGGAGGAAGAAAGAATGTGATCTAGTTAAGATCTGTGATACCATGGGCTTTGTTGTGTACACAAAGAATTAGCCTAGAACTTAAGAAATTAAATGTCAGATAAATCTTAAAGTTTTACAGATACCTTGGCTTTCATTTAAGTCACATTTGTAACCAAGCAGTCTTTAATACGTTTTAATACGTTTTATGTGTTTTTGAGAAAAGTAGAGAGATATTTTCGTGGAATTTCTTGCTTTCCTTTACTTGTTGAATGTGTCCAAACACCCTATTGAGGTAAATAGTTTTTTAAAAAATGCTGCCATTCCTCTTAAATGCACATCCTAGAGTGCTCTAAAACTTGAGAAGTCAAAAGATAATGATTAATTATGAGTAATACTAGTTATCCTGTCAAAGGTTAATTGTGTAATTTTCGTATAGCTCTTAGGTCTTAGAAGTATATAACAGATACCCGCATCTTTAATGTTAGATCACTTCTTTCTGCTAAATATTGCTTATGTTTTTCTTTCAGTTATTACAAGAACTGTGTACAGTGTTTAATGTAGATTTACCATGCCGTGTGAAGTCTTCCCAATTGGGAATTATCAGCAATAAACAGACGCATACCAGCGCCATAGTGAAGCCACAGTCTAGCTCCTGTTCGTATATCTGCCAGCACTGCCTCGTCCACCTTGGAGACATTGGTGAGCCTTTAGTGTAAAGGAATTCATAATACATTCATTCCTCTCTTTTTTTGGAGTAATCACAGAAACATTTTTCCTTTAGGCTGTGAGTATGTGCAAACAAGTTTGTTATGAGAGGAAATTATAAAATGTATTTTTAGGAACTTAGAATTTCTCAAGGTTTTGGAATTGGCAGAGGATCTTGGAAATAATATACTAAGATTTAAATTTTCTTCAGACTTAATGCAGGTGTAGGAAAATAATAAACAGTAAAAATGTAATCAAAACAGTTTATCAAACTGATGCCTTAGTATTTTCTAAATTAAGTCTGTATTCTTTTGGAATAGTTTATAAGTTATTTCTTCTAGAGCTAAATTGCCTTTTTTTTCTTCCTACCAGTGCATTAAAAGCTCATTTTCAATTTTGCTTCTTTTTAAAAGTTAAATAGGCCTTTCCATTATATGTATTTTATCTGGGAATATTATATAATTTACTTATTCTTGTTATTCCTTTAAGTGACCTAAAATGGTTACAAAACAAATTAACTATAGGATTATGTTTTGCTTGTCCTCAAATAACAAGAAATGGAAAACATTTTTTTTTTTAAGTTTAAAGATTTTAGGTTTCTTAATGTCATAAATCAATGACTCCATGAAAGGGGTTACATCAAAGTAAGCAGTGAGTTCTGCAAGGAAATCCAGTGATAGTGTGTTTGGGTTGTTTTTGCTTTCAGTGTATTCTTTGCACACACATACTTAATATTGCAGTAGCTTATGAGACATTTTTCAAAATCACTTTATAAAATATTGAAGAACTACATAATTTTCAGATCATATTGTATAGTGTTTTTTGTTTTGTTTTGTTTTTAAGTGCCATATAAGTCACCCCTTCTTGTGGGCCGGCTCCAGGTCACCAGCATAGTCCATAGTGGGAGCTGGTGATGCATGACACTGGAGGACCTGAAAATGGGGGCTAGGTAAGCTTTAAAATTGGTTACATGCTGAATGTCCCGAATAGGGAAGGCGGATGGACACTTCACACATAATCCTATAGTTAATTTGTTTTAAAGTTTTTCTGTCTTTAATGATCTTAAAATTAATTGTAATGTCTTCATTATCTTATAGAATTTAAAATGCTAGCTGCTTGGAAATACCCTCCTGGGGGGTGTGTGCGCGCCCGTGTGTGTGCGTGTGTGTGCGCGCTTGCTCGCTTTTTTAACTAAATTTTCTTTTTCTTATTCTTAGCTCGATATAGAAACCAGACCAGCCAGGCAGAGTCCTACTACAGGCATGCAGCTCAGCTTGTCCCCTCCAATGGTGAGTGGGTCTGTCAACTGGAGGTTGACCAAGACACTTTGTTCTTTATAGCACTATATCAGATAAATCAAGGCTCATCTCTCAGATTTTACAAAAGCAGTAGATGTTGAGTTTGAGTGTTGAGTTTTGTGCTTTCTCTTTTAAGTCTACATTACATGTAACTGAAGTAAAATTTTCTTCAAATAAGATTACTTTTGTCAGTAAAACAACATAAATAAAATTAATTAATGTGATCTACTGTTTCTACAGCTGTGGCTTCCTTACTTGCTTATAGAATAATTAATAGTATAATTTAATACTACCATTTCCCCTTTGGAAAGTGATCTGTTACTTAAAAGCTAGCATTTTCGTCTTTTGGTGGTCCCAAAATAGACATTAGCAGTGATTCTTGAATTAGAGAAATTATGTCAGATACTTCATGATATAAATCATTAGTATTAAGCATGTTGAATTTCCTTTTGATTCTAGAAGTATCTAAGGTAGAGTTGGTAGTCTGGCCACACCATTCATTTCATATTGTATTTGGCTATTCTCTCACTTCAAGTGGCAGAACTGAGTGATTGTCATAGAGACCCTTTGGCCTGAAAAGCCAAAAATACATACTAGCTGGCCCTTTGTGAAGCCTTATTTGAAATGCTCATAGTGTTCTCCACCCTAATTATATGACTTTTTAACCTATATATAATAGTATATACCATTGTTAAAGTGTGCTATTTCACATTATGCCCTTTGTAATTAGATAGTTATGAGATTTGCCTTACAAAAAACTCCCTATTGTTAATTTAAGGATTTAAAAATTGAACATTTGTGTTCTGATAGTAAGACTTGGTTCTTGGGTTACTTGATAATCTGAACCTTCTATTTTAGGTCAGCCTTACAATCAGTTGGCTATCTTAGCTTCTTCCAAAGGAGACCATCTGACCACAATTTTCTACTACTGCAGAAGCATTGCTGTGAAGTTCCCTTTCCCAGCTGCCTCCACTAACCTTCAAAAAGCACTTTCTAAAGCACTGGAAAGGTAGGGTTGATCGCCAGTCCCCACTTATCCCCTACAGAGGACTTTGTATAACCTGGAGCCTTAATCCCTCATATTTTGGTATACAGGAAGTAATGGTCAGTGACCTGTGCTTTTTTCCTCTTCATTTCTAAACCTATAGATACTTCATAATAGTTTTGTGTATAGTCACTGAATTTTATCCAGTATTTGATTTGTTCCCAGCCAGATACTCATCTGAAGTTGAAAAGTTATTCTTAAATGTGGAACCCTTGTCTTGTGTATCAGGTGCTTGAATAACTTGTATTTTGCAAGCCAAACCTTTTAGGTTTAACCATTTTGCTACTTAGGATTCATGGAAATTTTTCTTTCGTTTCAGCCGGGATGAGGTGAAAACCAAATGGGGTGTTTCTGACTTCATCAAGGCTTTTATTAAATTCCACGGTCATGTGTACCTGAGTAAGAGCTTGGAAAAGCTGAGCCCTCTTCGAGAGAAATTGGAAGAACAGTTTAAGGTTAGATTTCAAAAATAGAGTTTTTTGGGTTTTTGGGTTTTTTTTTTTAATCTAAATTAGAAAGGCTGACATTTGGAGAAAACTGACGCCTGGTTTTTATGTCAGTGCTTAACCAAGCTATTGATAAAAAATAAATTTGAAGAATATAAAATTCTTGGATACAGCATCTCCTTAATTTAAACTGAAGTATAGTATCTAAAAAAATAGTCACGGGTTGGAGCAGTGGCCCAGCGGTTATAGTACTTGTCTGGCATGTGTGAGGATGTGGGTTCAAACCCCAGCACCACATACACAACAAAGTGTCAAAGCAGCGAAAGCCACATGGAATACCAAATAAAATTGATTATCTCTCACTCGCTGTCCCCCTCTCTTTTAAAGAAAAGAAAATAAAGAGAATCGCATTGTTTTCATTGAGTAGCTGCCATTTGGCAAAGAGTATCAAAATACGGGGAAAAACCTCCTTCCTTCTTAGTTTGAGGACTACTTTTGTTGATTTTTGTATTCGTAGATATGATTTTGTTACCTGCTTTATAGATACTGCCATTCTGAAACCATTCTCATTCTTAATATGCTTTAATTCCTCACACTTTGTAGAAGTTTGAAGGAAAGTAATAAGGATTTCATTCAATAGAAATATGTAGTTTAAGTAACCTTTGTTCTATTTATATAAGAAAATGATCTTTTTTACTATATTAAGAAATTAGCAATTTAAGTGTGTAATACATAAAATATATGAATAGTCAAGTATTAACTTTCATTTTTAATTCATTTATGCAACAAATGTTTATTGTGTATCAGTCACTGTTTTAGGTACTGAGATCAAGAGTAAACAAGACAAATCTCAACATTTTAAGTTTTCTTGATTTTTCTTTGCCATCTATATTTGGGGAATTATCTATAACTACCTTGACAGTTTTCCTTTGTCATGAAAGTCTCACATTTTAAGAGATTTTAGAACATGGATTGTTAAAGATATGAATTAGCCACATATAGTCATGTGAAATAATTTTTAAAGATTATCATTTTTTAGTTGATACTTTATATGTGTAACACATTCTAATAGAAATTGTTTTAAAGTTAACTTTTAGAATGCCCTCCTGTTCTCTGTTTCTCCTAAAGACCTATTTATTCTTAGCTGATGATAATCATTCATAGGGTTGGGTATGTGAAAGGAACAGCTAACTTGACAATGTCCTAGGCTATTTAGTCTGGAAAAGAACAACAAAGTCTAAATAAATTTGTAGTAAGTATCAATATATATGAATGATATTTTAAAGGGAACATGTCTTTGTCTTTCTCAAGGTCAAAACAATCCTAAATGGTTGAGAGCTGTAGGTTACTGAAAGAGATTGTAGATTATTCCTTCCCCTTTTTTGGAAGAGCTTAGGTGTCAGATTGACAGTTATTTCTTAGATGGTTTAGATATAATTCTTATTAAATACCAGGTCTTTAGACTGGATGACATCTTAAGATTGCTTCTAGTTCTGGTTCTGTGAAATCTTCACTATGTAGTTTTTCTAGTTTAAACACAGTCAGTTTTGCATTTGGTAGAACCTCAAACACTGCGTTCTCTCTCTCCCTCCTTCCCCCCACCCCCCATCTATATATGTTCTGTAAGAGTGTAGGTGAGCAATTACTAAAATATACTTTGATATATCATTGCAATACTTTAAAGTTAAACATGGTGTGAGGCTGATGTATTTGAAACTTTACCCATTGTTTAGGTCGGCTTTCTATTACGGTGACAAAATGCTTTTGAGATAATTAACTTAAAAAGAGGAAGGTTTAGAAGTTTTATTTCGTAGTGGCTTGGTTCATTGCTTTTGGGCCTGTGGCGAAGTGGTACACGAAGTGGGAGTATGTGGCAGAGCAGGCTGCTCATCTCCTGGCTTTTGGAAAACAGAGAGTTGATAGACTGGGGTCCCAATAGCCCCTTCAAGGGTACAACCCCAGTGACTTAAGGAGCTTCTACTAGGCCCCATCTCCTGAAGGTTTTACCACCTGCCAGTAGCGCCACAGGCTAGGGACCAACACATGAGCTTTTGGGAGGCAGCTAAGATCCAAACTTTAACATCTAGAATTAAAGTAACAGAATAATGTTGTTGGAATAAATTTTAGCATGATCAAATTTTTGAAACTATTATTTTCTAAAACATCTGTAGATAATTAGTATCATCTACATCTATATTTCATGATGTTGAACTCAGTCTGTTTAAATAATTCATTCAGATGGCTGGGTCTAGAAATTGAAGGAAAAATTTTGTTTGAAATTTTTGGAGAACAGGTTAAGATTTTAGGAAATTTTGAAGAAAGGAAAGAGAAATTCTTAAGGCCTTTATACAAAAGGCAAGCATCCTAGTTGAATACAGTGGAATGGCACATTGCGAGGAGGCTGAGAGTTGTGATTTAAAAAAATGCAGAATGGGATTGTATCTTTCTTTAGCAATAATATGGAAGATCTTACTTAGAATCATATCATGGGGGGCTGGAGTGGTGGCTCAGCAGTTACGGCGCTTGCCTGGCATGTGTGAGTGCGCGGGTTCAAACCCCAGCACCCATGTGCACAGCTAAGTGTCAGAGCAATGAAAGTCATGTGAAAAACTCAATAAAAAAATTATTTCTCTCTCTCTCAAAAAAAAAAAAAAAAAAGAAGAATCATATCATGGAGGTTACTTTGGATATTTTGGGTTCTTGAACTATATAAGAACCAAAATCTCAATAGTCAAAGGCAGGTGTAAATTTCTTACGTTGGGTAGGTTCTCCTGTTTCTGCTAGTATTACCATAAGTAAAGGTTATCATTTCTTACCATAAAATTAGAGTTGTAAATCCATGTTGGCTCTAAAAACTTTCCCTGGGGAAGAAAGGAGGCTGGTGAAACCATTATATCATTTCTGGTAGCTATTAATTTTGTTGTTTGGTTTTTGTACCAGGAGTTAACCCCAAGAGCGCTTTCCACTGAACCACATCCCCAGCCCTTTTTATTTTTTATTTTGAGACAGTGTCTTGCTAAGTTGCTTAGGGTTTGTCTAAATTGTTGAGGCTGGATTTGAACTTGTGATCTTCTGGCCTTAGCCCCCCCTCCCAAGCCACTGGGATTATAGTTGTGTACCACTGCACCTGGCAGGACTTCAGGTACTTTTGTTTGAAAAGTATTTTGTTGATGTCTATCTAAAACTATTGCAGATATTAAAGTAGAAGGGTAATTAAGTTGAGACCACAAGCTGAGAGTATCAGGGTTACAACTTCTTTGTAATGCTACTTATCAGATCACTGTGAACACAGTTATTAAGTCATGAAACTTGTTGAAAATCATACATGCTATTAAAAAAAAACTTTGTTATTATACTTGTGGTTTTATTGTTTTGTGGTGCTGGGGATAGAACCTACGGCTTTATACATGCTAGGCAAGCTCTTTCCTTTGGAACTATTTCCCTAACCCTTTTTTATTTATTTTGAGACAGGGTCTTTCTAAATTGCCTGGGCTGGCCTCAAACTTTTGATTGTCCTACCTCAGTGTCCTGAGTAGCTGGGGATTTCAGGTGTGCACTACCATGGCCACTCTGCATATGCTTTCCGTAACATGTGTAGGTGTCTATAAGACATCCTAGTGATTACCTCAGCATCTCATTTATCCTGTGTTCCAGAATGGTTTTGTTTTGTTTTGGCTATGTCCAATTTATAAATAAATTTCTTTATGTGCTTTCTACTCTTTGGTCCCAATTTAGTATTTTAATAATATATGCATCTTTTACAGAACAACTTGTAGTAGATTAAACTGTATAAAGTTTTGGATAGGCTCCTTCCCCAAACAGTTTTCTCAGATCATATTTAAAAATATATAGTTTCTTAGGATAAAAAGATGGTTTGACAAATAGTAGTTTCTGATTAATTCATTTCAGAGTAGTCAGATTGGGAAGTATTAGACCCAATTAAAACATTGGGATGAAATGTGAAACAGTTTACTCATCTGTAATTCTATTACCCTGGTCCTGCATGCAGACTACTAGTTTAATTCTTATGCTTAAGATGATTTCTGCTCTTGATAATATACAAGAATTTTTGTCTTCCTTTACAGAGACTGCTGTTCCAGAAAGCTTTCAACTCTCAGCAGTTGGTTCACGTCACTGTCATTAACCTATTTCAACTTCATCACCTTCGTGACTTTAGCAATGAAACGGAGCAGCATAGTTACAGCCAAGACGAGCAGCTGTGCTGGACACAATTGCTGGCTCTCTTCAGTGAGTATATCATTCAACTTTTAAAACAGAATCTTAGGCATTTTTATCAGTGTAGCAGAGCAAAATGTTGCACAAAAATGTGTTCCATATTTGTTAATCAGGAGCCCTAAAACCCCAAGTTTTGTCTCTTTTACCTGATGACATCCGCTCATTGACTTTATGACATTTTTAACATGGAAAAGAAAATGTCTTTTTAGGAAGAAACTAAGATACTTGAGTATTCAACAAAATATAGAAGGTGGCTCATAATGATATTTTAGTTTGGATTGGAATACAGTTTCAAATGTTTTCTGAATACATTTTTTTTTTTTAAGTGTCTTTTCTTGGTATCCTGTGCAAGTGTCCTCTGCAGAATGAGTCTCAAGAGGAGTCCTACAATGCCTATCCCCTTCCTGCAGTCAAGGTGTCCATGGACTGGCTACGACTCAGACCCAGAGTCTTTCAGGAGGCAGTGGTAGATGAAAGACAGTAGTAAGTGTTTTGTGATTTCATGGTGGCTTGTATACTTTATTTGATATTCATAGACATGTGAAGACTGCCTTCTAAAACACAGCTTTTAAACAATGGAAGACTTTGTATTTTCTGCCTACTCTCTGGAAATTGAACTGAGAACTCCTTTGTATGCTTCTCATTTATTTATTTGAATTCTTCATGTGAGGCACAGTCTTAAGAATTTGTGACTTTTTCTACACTCCTCTGTTCCCAGTTATCATTCTGAGGTAATAATTTTCACATTTCAAAATGAACTTGATATAGATCATTTTGTTTCTTATCAAGTACATAGTTCCTCAGTTTTTTGTTTCTGAATTGAAAGGAAGGGGATTTTTTTTCTTATTTCTTCCATTATTTTCTGTACATTAAAACTATTTGCCTTACAATAACAATCAATTTGAATTGTATTTAAGTATGGAAGATTGAAAGTTATTATTACTTCCATGATGTTCTTTGTAACCTCTACTCAAAGTAATTCTGACAAAACTACTGACTTCACAGTGACAAATGAAAACTTAGTTTATTTATTTATTTATTTTTAAAATTTTAAAATAATGAGAGAGGAAGAGAGAAAGAGAGAATCAATTTATTTAGTTTTCTATGTGACTTTCATTGCTTAGGCATTTCGTTGCATACATGGTGCTGGGGTTCGAACCCATGTACTGGCGAATGCTGGGCAAGCACCTAAACTACTGAGTCACAGCTCTTCAGTTTATTTTTGAGTAGAGACAAATATCTTCAAGAAGGCTTTGCAGTGAGTAGGACGTTCCTCCCCTGCATATTTTGGTGGTGAATTTAAAGAAAAACTCTGAAATTTCCACCTGTGGCCCAGTCCACATACACAAATGACCAAGTTCACAACCTAGGAAATGGCCTGACTTCATTGAAGACCCCTGTAATTCTTCTACCTGATAATTCTCTTTCCTTTTTTTCTCTTGCCTAATTTATATAAGCTACTTCACTTTTGATATCATCACGAATAGAGTTTGTGAACATAGCACAGCATTTTATATATCTTTTAATATTTGTGTAGATATTAGAGATACAGATTTCCACACGTCATTGCCTTGCGTAAAATTTGTTTCTTAACCCAGGCTGAGTTTTTCCTGTTGTTGTATGTTTTAGAACTCAAACTTCTCATTCCTGAATGCAGTGGAAATGCTTTCAGTCTTTCTCCATTGAGCATAATGTTGGCTATGGGTCTGTCATAAATGGATCTTACATAGTTAAAGTATCTTCCTTTGATCCCTATCTTCTCCAGGGTTTTGAGCATAAAAGGGTGTTGAATTTTATCAAAGACCTTTTCTGTGTCAATTGAGATGATTATATGATTTTTATTTTTAAATCTGTTTAAGTGGTGAATTACATCTATTGATTTGCGTATGTTGAACCAGCCCTGTTTTCCTGGAATGATCATGTTGTATTATCTTTTTAATTTACTTTTGGATTCGATTAGCTAAAATTTTATTAAGGACTTTTGCATCTATGTTCATCGGGGAAATTGGTCTGTAGTTTTCTTTCCTTGATGTGTCTGTTGGATTTAGGTTGTCCACTTTCACCACTCTTACTCAATATAATCCTTGAAACCCTTGCCAGAGCTATCAAACAAGAGAAGGATATCAAAGGAATTCAAATAGGGAAAGAGGAAGTCAAGTTGTCTCTATTTGCTGATGACATGATCCTATACCTAGAAGACCCAATATGCTTGACCAGAAGACTTCTAGAGCTTATAAGCAATTTCAGCAAAGTGGCTGGCTATAAGGTCAACACCAATAAATCATTAGCTTTCCTACACTCCAGCAACAAGTCTGCACAAGAAAAAAAATCAGGAAATCTGTCCCATTCACTATCTCCTCCAAAAAAATAAAATGCTTGGGCATAAATCTTAAAAAAGATATTAAGAATCTCTACAACGAAAACTATTGAACCTTGAAAAAAGAAGTTATACAAGATCTGAGTAGATGAAAAAACATTCCATGCTCATGGTTAGGCAGAATCAATATAATCAAAATGACCATTCTACCCAAAGCCCTATACAGATGTAATGCAGTCCCCATCAAGATAGCAATGTCATTCTTCACGGATATAGAAAAAGCAATTCTCAAGTTGGTGTGTAATAACAGACGACCCAGAATAGACAAAACATTACTCAGCAAGAAGGAGGTAACAGGTGGTATCTCAATTCCTGACCTGAAATTATACTATAGGGCTAAAGTAACAAAACCAGCATGGTATTGGTATCAAAACAGAACTGAAGACCAATGGAATAGAATAGAGGATTCTGAGATGAACCCCCTATACCTTTAATTATCTGATATTTGATAAAGGGGGCAAAAGCATAGTGTGGAAGAAGGATAGCCTGTTGAACAAATGGTGTTGAAAAAATTGGATAGTCATATGTAGACAACTGAAATGGTATCCTTACCTTTTACCCTGCACAAAAATTAAATCAAAATGGTTCAAAGATCTGGATAGTAAACCAGCAACTTCACAATTGCTTGAAAAAGAAGTAGGAGCAACACTGCATGATATAGGGGTCGGCACCACCTTGGCCCAAGCAGTAAAGTCAAGAGTAAATGAATGGGACGCAATTAAACTAAAAAGCTTATGCACAGCTAAAGATTTAGTCGAGAGGTCCTGCAGATGGGAGAAAATCTTTGCCTGCTACACCTCGGACAGAGGACTAATATCCAGAATATATAAAGAACTAAAAAAACTAAACACCAAAATCACAAATAATCCAGTCAATAAATGGGCTACAGAACTAAAAAGAAACTTTTCAGTGGAGGAAGTCCAGAATGCCTATAAACATATGAGAAAATACTCTACATCACTAGCAATAAGAGAAATGCAAATCAAAATTTCACTGAGACTCCACCTCACTCCTGTCGCAGTGGCAGAAATGAAGAATATGAACAATGACAGACGCTGGAGAGGCTGGGGAAAAGAGGAACACTGTCACATTGCTGGTGGGACTGCAGACTGGTACAGCCACTCTGGAAAGCAGTGTGGAGAGTCCTCAAAAAATTAGGGCTGGAACCACCTTATGACCCAGATATCCCACTCCTGGGTATTCTCCCAAAAGAGTTTAGAATCGGAATATTATAGAGATACAGGTTCATCAATGTTCATAGCAGCTCAGTTTACGATAGCTAGATTATGGAACCATCCCAGATGCCCCTCATTCAATGAGTTGATTAAAAAACTTTAGTACATATATACAATGCAATACTACTCAGCTATTAGAGAAAACGATATTATGGCATTTGCAGCCAAATGGATGGAGATGGATAAAATTACGTTAAGTGAAACATCCCAAACTCAGAGACTCTAGGGCCGAATGTTTTCTCTCATTTGTGGAACCTAGAATATAACCCCATATAGTATGATAGATGGCTAAGCTATTAATAACCTCAACATGTATGAATTTTTACACAAACAGGGGGAACCTGGCCTAGGATGCTGGGAGATGTTGGGAGGTGGGCAGGGAGGCCAGGAGAGAATAGGAATGATATCAAGGAGACCAGAGGGAGGGAGTATGGGGGAATCAACTCAGAGGGAAACCTCCAACTTCCGTGAGAAGTCCATTTAACATGGGAGTTTAATAATAGGGGGAAACATGGAACCATGGGGAAATAGAGGGGGAAACCATGGAATGGCATCAGCCTTGGCTTGCTACATGAATATACATTTGTTCTTGATTGTTTGATAATGATTGCTTCCTAATTGTAAGCCCATATTCAATGAGTAGGAAAAAAAAACTCATACTTTTGTTTAGTAAACTATATCAGGCATACTGTGAAAGAAGTCTGTCTTTTATCATTTACTGTAGAGTTTTCATGTTTATGGACATGTTTATTTTTGTTCCTGTACAGTGATCTCTTGGCCGAAAGTTTAGAGAGAAGGATATTGTAGTAGTGTAGGCATTTTGTTGTACCATAAAGAAGGTGGCATTATTCATTCCTTACAGGAGAGTGTGATTTGAATGTGGTATGCCCATACCCTGTCACAAGTTAAAGAGCTATTAGCAGGTTCCACAGCTTATAATCTATGTAAAAATCATATGAAAAATGTCTTGTTTTTTCTGGTTAGAGATTTTTCAACAAACCTCAATTTTTAGTGTTTAACAAATTATTTTTACTGTTTGTTAATTTAAGAACCTGGAAAATCTTCAGTAGTACGTCTCTGTCATGGAAATCTGACTCTAGATATCTTTATCTAGATATCTTGGTGGAAAATATATTTTAGAAAATTATACAACCTTTAAAATGTTGTGAAGGAAAACATACATTAAGACTTGTTTCTGTAGATGTCATTTTCATGGCTTATGAGTGTTCTAATTCTCTTGTATAAAATTTAAGTTTGAAATATTTCTCTAATTTACAGCATTTGGCCATGGCTGATTTCTCTTCTAAATAGTTTCCATCCTCATGAAGAGGATCTCTCAAGTGCTAATGGTAAGGGTTATCCAAAACATGCATTTTTCCTATAGTTCTCCATCACTGATGGTGGGCTTAAGGCCTACGAAAAAAAAATTTTTTTTGTCAGACATCTTTGACTTTAATTAAATCCAGCATTTGAAAAGAAACTGAGCTCTAATCTGATTAAGTGGGTGGAAGTAGAGATGATGTTCTTCAAGTTATTCAAGCAGCTTATTTTCATTCAGTTACATTTGAATAGTTCAGAGAGTACAAGAATATCTTTAAATTCTTTCTACCTTCCCTTCCTCTTCATTCATACTATTTAAAAGGGGGACAGGGTGTGAAGAACATCATTGTATCAAAGTGTAGTACTTACTCATCAGAAAATTTAGCACATGCAAACAAACAAGCAAAAAAATACAAATTCCCCATCGTTCTTTGTTCCATTCACACGATAGTATATTTTCTTTAGACTCTTTTCTTATCAGTAACATGTAATGACTGTGTAATTGAGATATAGCTGTGTAATTGAGATATAGCTGTGTAATTGCTTTTTAAAATAACATTGTATTGTTAACATCTTGTTTATTCATTAAGCATTTTCAAAACAGCTTTTACTGACCTAATAGTATTCCATCCTGTATATGTGCCATAATCTATTTACTCACTCTCTGTTACTTTAACATTTTCTTCCTTATAAATAGTGTTGTGCTGAGCAGCCTGTAGCTTGACTTCTTTCTGATTATCTTCCATTAAATATCAGTAGTCCTCAATGTTAACTTGCAAGTGAATTCCCTGGATCTTGTTAAAATACAGCTTACAATTCAGTAGGTTTAGGATGGGGCCCAAGAGTCTGTATTTCTTATAAGTTCCTGGTGATATCAGTGTTGTTACTGTATACTTTGAGTAAAAGGAGTTAATTGGATCACTAAATCTGAGGCTAAAAGAATTTTCAGGATTGGCCACAATAAAATCAATCATACCCATCCTCCTGATTGATTACTAGGTGAATATTAGGGGAATGTCTAGGGCGCAGAGGTAACATAGGGGTTTGATAGGTGAGTTATTTTTATAGAGATTACTTATAAAGATCAGAGAACCAACCATCATAGATAACTTTCTTTCCTTTTTTGTGTGTATGTTTTATTTACTTTTTAATATTTAGTGAGCGTTATTATAGTGTTTTAATTAAAATGTTTGCAAATTTTTTATTTTCTCCCTTTAGCTACACCACTTCCAGAGGAGTTTGAGTTACAAGGATTCTTGGCTTTGAGACCTTCTTTCAGGTTGGTGGCTGCTAAAGGAGGTTTATTTCTTTGTTAGTATTAAAATTAAAGTGAATCAGATTTGGATGTAGAACTTTTGCTCTGTGTCTTATTTCATAACAGAAACTAATAATGAAAGTGTGTTGTTGTGAAGTTGACTTGTGTATGTCATGTCTTTAATTCCTCTATAATACCAATATTAAGTGCTTAAAAAATAGAGAAGAAGAAAGGAATGGAAAAGAAAAGTGCTTCTCCCGAGTGATATTTTTTCACTGAATTCTATTAACTTTCAGATTTTTCTTGAAATCAGAGTCAGAGTTTCAGAAAGGGGAACAAATGTAAACCAGAGGCATTTACTTGACATGTTTATATCAGTAATGATGATGAAGTAATCAAGTAATCTGGTTTTCCCAGTCATCCTGTGTCTTTCCTTCCTTTTCCAGTGTAGTAAGTTCTTATTATTTTTCAGGTCTCATTTTTCCGTCTGGGTCCTTGTCCCATCCTTCCCTGCCCTCTCAGGAATCTTAGTTCATCTTTCGGTGAACTCCGTATTGTTTTCATTTTCCTTTAAAAAAAAAAAAAACAAACCAACCACTTCCCTTGAGTCTAGTAACACTCAAGTATGCTTCATTCTTTTAAATAAAATAGGGTTGGGCTCAGTCGCAAATGCTCTGTACGCCACAGCAACTTAGCAAGACCCTGTCTAAAAATAAAAAGTGATGGGGATGTAGCGCCCCTGATGCCATCCCCAGCACCACAAAACTGAACGAATGAATTAAGTAAAACTCACAACCCCCATCTTTCTCTACTGTTGCTGTCTTTTTTCTCTTCATCTTAGAACTTAAGATTAGCGTGGGCTAACCATACTAACTGCTTCAATTTGTCGTTTCTCAGCTTTTGGCAACTTAAAGCTATCGTTGCCCTCCTGGATAACAAATTCCACTGAGTTCTATATGAGTCTCCTCCTCTTCACATGTTCCTCAGCATTGAGTATGTTGGTCCCTGTCCTTCATGAAACCTCGTTTTCATTTGCTGTCACATTAGTCGTCTTCTCCCACCTTCAGTCTTTTTCACTCTTTCTTTTACATCACATGCCTCTGAATGTTGTTGTTCTCCGGAATTCTCTTGTTGTTCTTTCCTTCTTACTTTCTTCTTTCTCCCTGGTGATAAGATCCATGCTATGTCTTGAGCTTTTATCTCCTTGTAAGTCCCAAATTTTCACTTCTATCATTCTCTTGGAGTTTGGGTCCTTCTTTATTATTTATTTAAATTTTTTATTAAAGAATTGAGTTATTGTATATCATAAATGCATACAAAGTAACAATATGATAGGCATATGTTCTTAAACCAGAATTACCCTCACATCCTCCACACCTCAGGCTCTTGATTCTTCTGTATTTCACTTCTACAAGCAATATAAATGCCTAGATTGTGAAGTTTCCAGAATTAAATGACTGCATATGTATTATTTGGATTCTCAGGGGGTAATGCTACATTGTTGTTTGTCTACCTAGATCCTTCCCTAGTCTCCTCTCCCCCTCCTCTTCCTCCCACCTGACCCCCCTACACACACATATCTATGGTTGCCCCAGATTATGCATTGCTGTGCCTTTGCTGGATCTAATACATGAGTTTGACTACCTTTTTGGATCCCTATTTCTAACAATATGATGACCCTTGTACATTTCAAACTATTGTATGCCCAAAATTGAGTTTATATTTCCTTTTCAGTCATTAATCTTCTTTATATATTTTTATCTGCATTTGTAGCATTGTCTACCAAGCTAGAAATCAGAAAACACTTTTTTTTGTGAGACTTATTTAGTTTTTCATGTGTCTTTCATTGCTATAATACTTCCTATTGGGTACGTGGTGCTGGGGTTCGAATCTGCATCCTCACACATGCCAGACAAATGCCATAACTGCTGAGCCACCGCTCCAGCTCTTTGTAATTTTTCTTAACAAGTTTAGTACCAAGTAGTCAAAAATACTTGATCAAGTAGTCAAGTATTTTCCCATTATTCAGGCTTTCATCACCATTTACTTGGAGCGTAAATTAAAATGCCCCCTGATAGTTCTCTTCCTGCAGTCCCTGCTTCCAGAATTGTATATATTTTTCAAATGTAAAACCATGCTTTCCTGTGACAAATCTAAAGCCTTAGATTTTCTTCACTCCAAGTCTTATGGGTCATCTCCAAATGGAGGAGATTCTACTCTAGAGAGGCTAGTATGTGCTGTGAATCAAACCCTGGGCCAGTGCTTTTGTGTGTGTGCGCATGCACGCGATGCTGGGGGTAAACCCACAGTCGCTCGCATGCTAGGCAAACGCGGCAGCGCTCCTAGCACCAGCTCTTAGTTTCAGTTTTATTTTCACCTACTTCCCTTCCTTTACCCCCAATACTTATATACACTATGTGTTTTATTCTTTTTTGTTCCAGGGATTGAACCAGTGAGCAACATCCCAGCCCTTCATATTTTTTATTTTGAGAGAGGGTCTCACTGAGTTGCTTAGGGCCTTGCTAAGTTGCTGAGACTAGCTTTGAACTTGCAATCCTCCTTCCTTGGTCTGCCTGCACTGTTTTATTCTTGGTTAGCTCTGTTTTCTTATTCCTCCACACACCTTGTTCATGCTGTGCCAAGAACATTCCCTCCTCTTCTTCAGCTCTTCTTTTACTAGCCTGATAAACAGTTACCCTGTCTGCCAAGGTCCAGCTCAGGTATCATTTACTCTGAAACCCTTCCAGAGCTGCTGAGAAGGAACTCATCCTTTTATTTTGTTCTTATTCTAGTTTTTATTATAAGGTTTATTAGAGTGAATCATAATCATTTGTTCCTGAAGCAAGGGACTATTTCTCAGTTATCTTTATGTCCTCAACTACCTCCCTACTGCCTTCCTACTGGCAATTTCTAGGTTTTTTTTTTTTTTATTTTTTTTAAGGTTTAATGAGGAGGGATATGAAAAGTCTTCACTGTTTTGGGTCGATGTGCTCTTCTCGTGTCTGTATACTTTATGATATTTCTACTTCTTTCTAATTTAGAATGGGCCATCTTAAAAAATGGGTGGGTTGATATGGTTTATTATAACAGACACCCAAGAGACCCTTAGTGTTGCCTTAGTCATTTTTAGCAGATTACTTAGAATGGCAGGTGTAAGTGTTGAAAAAAACTTTATTCTAGGCTGGGTTTTAGCTCTGTGGTAGATAGAACACTTGCCTGGTACACAGGAGGGCCTGGATTGTTCCTAGCATAGCAAGCAAACAAACCAATCCACTTTATTCCTTTTTTTTTTTTTTTTTTTTAAGAAAATCAATTTTATTTAGTTTTTCATCTGGTTTTTTTTTTTTTTTCATTGCTCCAATATTTAGTTGTGTATGTGGTGCTCTGGGGTTCAAATCCTCACACATCCCCAGCCCTGCTTCATTCTTACAGTGACAAGAAAAGTTAATAAATGGTTATGATTTATTTGCGTTCTTAACTAGAAAATGAAATATAAGTAAAAATATCCCATTATATTTGTTTTCTGCATTGTTTCCTTGTATTTAAAATCTTGGCAAGTATAATTCAAGCAAATGCAATTGATTGTATCAAGTAGTAATCTATTTGGAAAACATCTTAAATACAATGAATTTGTTTGCCTGGAAAATACTTTGAGGGTTTAATTTCCTATAATTTGTGATTGTCAATTTTAGGAACTTGGACTTTTCCAAAGGCCACCAAGGTATTACAGGAGACAAGGAGGGTCAGCAACGGCGAATACGACAGCAACGCTTGATCGCTGTAGGCAAGTGGATTGCTGATAATCAGCCAAGGTAGATCCACTGGCCTTCTGGCGTGTTCCTTCTTAGTCACCTTATGCATGCCTCTCACATGTATTTTAGGCTGTGGTATGAATACTGCCAATTATGAACTAAGTAAAATTACTGGTAGCACAAAATCTAATAATAACCCCAGTGATCATAAGTAAAACGTTCCCCTTAGTACACTGCTTTCTGTAGAGGAATAGGGCTTGTCTCCCTTATTTATCATGAATTTCTGCTCAGATTTATATAGATACCCACATAAAATCTGAGCTTCATGTTCTCAGTCACGGTGATTTGAATGGACAAGGGTAGTTGGTTTCAGTCAGGACTGACTGGCATGATGCTAGTGACTACTAGTTCAATACAAAGCAGATGTGGTAGTTGGTATAGAGGAAAAAATACAAGTTTTGGAATCAGGTTTGAGTTCAGTTTCTGTTTCTGCCATTTTCTAGGTGACTTTCATGTCTAAATGAACTTTTTGCCACTGAGTGTTAGTTTCCACACTTAAAAAATATGAATTATATGTTACCGCCTCATAGGACATATTGAGAGGCTTGCTTAGACCTAGTTACTTATACTTAAAACATGGTCAGTAATTGTAACTAATTATTAAACAAGCATTGAAAGGGATGGGGGGATGTGTTGCAGTGTGAAGTGTGGTGGTAAGAATCTGGGTTTCCGTATAGTTTTTATTTATTTATTTTAAAGAGAGGGAGAGGGGCTGGAGTGGTGACTGGCTCAGGGTTACAGCACTTGTCTGGCATGGGCGAAGATGCAGGTTCAAACCCCAGCACCACATACACAACAAAATGTCAGAGCAATAAGGGTCACATGAAAAACTAAGTGAAATTAATTCTCTCCCTCTCATCATCCCTCTCTCTTTAAAAAGAAAAAGAGATTTATTTATTTTTTAGTGGTTTTTATTTTTAACACTTAGTTGTATATGTGGTGCTGGGGTTTGAACCTGGGTCCTCGGTCATGCCAGGCAAACGCTCTACTGCTGAGCCACTGCCTCAGCCCTCTGTATCTGTATACTTTCTATGTGACCTGAATCCACATTGTTATATCCTGTTTTTTCCATAAGTTTTAGGGCTAGGAATATATCGACTATTGAATCCATACACAGTTCAGTTAGTGCTTCTTTAGGTTTGTTTTTCATATATGGATTTATTTTTACTTTTTTAGGCTGATTCAGTGTGAAAATGAGGTAGGGAAATTGTTGTTTATCACAGAAATTCCAGAATTAATACTGGAAGACCCCAGTGAAGCCAAAGAGAACCTCATTCTTCAAGAGACATCTGTGATAGAGTCACTGGCTGTTGATGGGAGCCCAGGACTGAAATCAGTACTGTCTACAGGCCGAAGTCTAAGCAACAACTGTGACACAGGAGAGAAACCAATGGTTACCTTCAAAGAGAACATTAAGCCACGAGAACCGAACAGAGACCAAGGAAGAAGTTTTCCTCCCAAAGAGGTGAGAAGGGACTATAGCAAAGGAATAACTATAACTAAGAATAATGGAAAGAAGGACTACAACAAGAGGAAAACTGAAACCAAGAAATGCACCTTAGAAAAGTTACAGGAAGCAGGAAAGCAGAATGTGGCAGTGCAGGTAAGCTGTATTTGAACCATAAAGCAGGTAGAGGAAGGCAGGCTCATGCAAAAGGCAAGATTTCTCATTTTGTTCCTAAAGCCTTGTACATGGGCTGTTGTGGAGCTTATATGCATTCTTTGAATGCATCATAAGGTACATAAAGAGCAATGGTAGGATTGGGGGTATATAGCTCAGTGGTAGAGTGCTTGTTTAGCATGTGCGAGGCGCTGGGTTCAATCCCCAGTATCTCTCTGCCACCCACCCAAATATACACACACAAAAAGCTAAGGTAGTTGGTGACTTTATCAATTCTTGGGAATCATAATGCAAATGAAAAGATTTCAATCTGATAGGAAATTCCTATCATTTTTCTCTTAGTGATTTGAGTTGACCAGTTACAGAGCCATCATTTCCACACAGGATTATATTTTTCTTTAGAAAGGTTATAATTAGCATTTGTTAATGTTAAAGCAAAATTTGAGGTCTTTTATAGAACCAAGACCTCTTAAGGCTTATCCAGTTTCTGATTTTTTGTTTTGTTTTGTTTTCTGCCCAAGATTCACTACTCAAAGTAAAACATATTCTTGGAAAAGATGAGTCTCTTTTTCTTGGTATTTATACCTGTTCCAGGCAGTGGCATTGTCCTTTAATATCCTGACTCATAGGAATTTATAAAACAAGAACCCAAGTCTCTTGCTGGAAAAAAATAGACTCTGCTAAGTTATTTGTGAGTTTGTTTTATTTTATGCCTTTTAAAAGAAATACAGGTAATTTTCATATAAACAGAAAAGGGTCTTTTACTCTTTGCTGATTTTATTAATGCCATTAATATTTGAATAAATATGTGAGTAGCCATGTGATTTTTTAATATTTCAGCAAATGTATGTGTTTTCAGGAGGACCCTTACATTGTTAAAGGCTGCCTACAAATAAACAATATCTTCAATTTATTTCCCCTAATAGAATTTTTTTTGAGAAAGTGAGAAATTAAAAAAAAACTTAAGTAGTTTCATTTTCAGTTTAATAGAAGAGAAACAGAGATAAAGCATGGTAGAAACTGAGATAAGACAGGGAAAGAGGTGCTGGGAAAAAGGAGAGGGAATGAACTAGAAAGCCAAAGGACTAATTTTTTAGGATCAAGACTAGCGTTTCTTGCCTACCCTTCCTCCATTCTCTATAATGGCCTTCAGGTAAGGTCCAGTCTGAAATAAAATCTTCTTTCAAATCCCTAATTCATTTTAAATCTGTGCATAGGTAGTTAAGAAACCCTGGTGTCAGCAATATATCACCACACTGTGAACCTCATCCCAGTTTTTCATAAATGCTACCTATTTTCCCTCTCTTTCCACCCCCACCTTCTCTTCATCAATCTTGAGCAGTACATATGACATCTTCTCTTTTTAGGCTTGATATATAAGCCTGTTCCCTACTGCTGAAAGTATTTTTTTGTTGTTGCTGTTGTTCCAAAGTGGGATAAGGTTGCAGGATATTAAGGGTAGATTCCTGATTCTACCCATCCACATGAAATTAAACTGGGGCCAAAAAAAAAAGTCTCATCTGTGAATTAATAGTCTTAATTCATAATTCAGCCTAAAGATCTCTGGGCCCTGTAATAGGCAGCTTACACAGGCATCAGGTATGTCATTTACAAAACAAATAGGCATTAAAGTTTGTCCCATATTTAGGATTTCTGTGATCATATGAAAGCAAAATTATGATGTTAGTAAAACTGAATCCTTGTATATTTTATTGGCAATTAATTTGTTTTTTATTTTTCCATTTTTAACTTAGATGAATTTAAATATCTTTAGCATATTCTTTTTGACATGAGATTTTAAAATGCTTTCTTAGGAATAGGTGCTTCTTTCTGACACATTTGTGTTCCGGTTTTTATGGGTAGTTTTTCCTCTGTTGGTCATAGGTAAAATCTCAGGCAGAATTAAGAAAGACTCCAGTGTCTGAAGCCAGAAAAACACCTGTAACACAAACCCCAAGTCAAGCAAGCAACTCTCAGTTCATCCCCATTCATCACCCGGGAGCCTTCCCTCCTCTTCCCAGCCGGCCAGGTAAATATGTTTTGTGATTTGTTTTCCATCTTTGTAGGGATTTTTGTTCGTTCACTGAGTAGTTTTATTCTCTTGGAGTGATGTTACTAAGCCATAATGTTATTAAGTATAACGAAGTTCAATTTTCTCGAATACTTAATTATTTTTGAGCCATTTCTGTGTAGTTCACATACAAGTGCATGTTTGTTACCATGAAGGAATTCCTATCACTAAACATGAGAATCCATGCTTAGAGCACTCTGATGGGCTGGGGGCATAGCTCAGTGGTAGATTGCTTTCTTAACATGCATGAGGCCCTTGATTCAATCGCGACTGCACTCTGGCAGGGTGGGGCGGGGCTTAGAATGTGCTTATTATTACTTCAGTGTATAGAAGATTAACATATAATATGTATTTAATTCTTAAAATTATGTTAAAGACTGACAACATGGTTGATCTGTTGCTTTTATAACATGTTAGAAATCACCCCCCAAAAAAAACAACTATGACTTTATTTCTCCCCTTTCTTTGCTAACTTTCTTTAGAACTAAAGCTGTGTTCTTCTGTTTTGAAGGGTTCCCGCCCCCAACATATGTTATTCCCCCTCCTGTGGCATTTTCTATGGGCTCAGGTTACACCTTCCCAGCTGGTGTTTCTGTCCCAGGAACCTTTCTTCAGCCTGCAGCTCACTCTCCAGCAGGAAACCAGGTGCAAGCTGGGAAACAGTCCCACATTCCTTATAGCCAGCAACGGCCCTCTGGACCAGGGCCAATGAACCAGGGACCTCAACAATCACAGCCACCCTCCCAGCAATCCCTTCCATCTTTACCAGCTCAGCCAACAGCACAGTCCACAAGCCAGTTGCAGGTTCAAACTCTAGCTCAGCAGCAGCAATCCCCTACAAAAGCCGTGCCAGCTTTGGGGAAAAGCCCTCCTCACCACTCTGGATTCCAGCAGGTATGTTGCAGTTATATACTGATCACCCAGCACAAGGGGAAATGCTAAAACGATTGGCTAGTTAAAAAATGTTAAACTTTAAAAATATTTGCTGCTTAGACTTATTTAGTAATAGTGGGAATATAAAATTATTCTCTATTAGAAAAGTTTAAATGTTTTCCTTCTTTGTTGATAAAGGATAATATATTAGATCTTCACTATCATTCTTCACTGGTACTAATTATCAGCTTTATAGAAAAAATTTCTGTCAATAATTCTCTCTTATTTGAATATAAACACAAAGTGCAAACAGAATCATAATCTTGATAAGGTGCTAAGATGAATGTGATGTCAATCTTAAATGTCATCCTCACAGCACTTGAAGCAGAAAGAGAATCAATCTCTTTCTCTCTCTCTCTCTCTCTTTTTTCCCTCCCATACATATTCATTCATTAAACCTTTTAAATAATTGAACGAAATGAGTAAAGTATAAGTTCAGTGTCCATAATCTGGTCTCAGAAATCTGTATTAAAAAATAAAGGGTAAAGGAAACTACTGCATTGCTTAGTTTTCGGGTTTTTGTTGTTGTTCTTGCCTCCCCCCCCCCCCCCCCCCCCCGCCGGGTTTATTTTGTCTTGTTTTTGATAGTAAAACCCCTCAGGTTCATTCTGTGATTCTTAAGCATTGATTTTCAGTAGCATTGCATTTTATCTTCATCTGGATGATAGGTATCTCTCTTTTAGTATCAACAGGCAGATGCCTCCAAACAGCTGTGGAATCCTCCTCAGGTTCAAGGCCCATTAGGGAAAATCATGCCTGTGAAACAGCCCTACTACCTTCAGTCCCACGACCCCATAAAACTGTTTGAGCCGTCATTACAGCCTCCTGTAATGCAGCAGCAGCCTCTAGAGAAAAAAATGAAGCCTTTTCCCATGGAGCCATATAACCATAATCCCTCAGAAGTCAAGGTCCCAGAATTCTACTGGGATTCTTCCTACAGCATGGCTGATAATAGAGCCGTAATGGCACAACAAGCAAATATGGATCGCAGGGGCAAACGGTCACCAGGAGTCTTCCGTCCAGAGCAGGATCCAGTGCCCAGGATGCCATTTGAGGTATGTGTCCTTTCCTGTCACCAGGTTCTTGGAGCTAGGTCTAAAATTGCATATCTTTTTAATTTCTCAAGTAGATATTTATTTCTTTATATTTTTCAAGTTAACACATAAAATTCATATGTATGTATAGGAAGTAGATGTTATTGAAGACCACTCTGGTCCATTGGTACTACAGCATTTGGTTTGTTCAAGATTACACAGTATGATTTAGTTAGTGGAACCAAAGAATTATATCTGATTTTAGCCGTGATGGTCTGGCAGAGAAATGTGCAGGAATGTCTAATATAGCATGTTAGAGAATTTTGAGACAAAGAGCTCCTCTCAGTTGGGCTGAATCATCTGAGTTTTAAAAAATAGGTTTACTGAGCATTTAAACAAATGGTTTCTGAGAGGAAAAAGTTGGCCAGTTATCTTGGACCGTGTAATTCCCTTTTCTTGCCCTTTTTATTCATGAGAAGCAGGTGTGTTTATAACTTTGTAAAAGACCTGTTTTCTCTATTTGTTAGCACAAAATGCCCTAATTGTTTTGTTCCGTTGTATTGTTTTACTCACTAGCTACATTAACCTTTTATATTCTGTTCTTTCCATATTATTGCTTCTTTCTGTTTTGGTCTTTGTCCACCATCGTCCTATGTGGCTTTGTTTTTGTGTCTCACAGCCTTTCTCTTTGCATTAACTATTTCACTACTGATGACTTCTCTACCCCTTTGGTTGCCTTTTCCACCAAATCATGCTACTACTCCTTTATGCTTTTGTCATACCTAAGTGCATCTCACTGTGATCCTTTCTGTCACTAGGACCCCAAGAGCTCCCCTTTGCTTCCTCCGGACCTGTTAAAGAGTCTGGCTGCCTTGGAGGAAGAGGAAGAGCTGATTTTTTCTAACCCTCCTGATCTTTACCCAGCTCTACTGGGGCCTCTCGCCTCTCTTCCTGGAAGAAGCCTCTTTGTATGTATTTGACACAATCCTGTTCTTGCTCTAACCCCAGCTGCTTTTCTGAGATTTTGTAGTACTTGGTATAGGTGATTTCTTCCTTCTGGGGCTTTACTTCTTTATAGAAGTATAAAACATATTTCCTGATTGCCATAAACCAACCTTAAAATGGTAATAGAACAGGGCAAAACATTTCTGACTCTGGTTCCCCCAATTGTAGAGACCTACAGAGTTTAGATAGACGTGTTATCCACAGAGCATCCTGCAGGGCTGGTCATGCTCAGGCCATGATGCTGGCAAACTAACTCAGTTTCCAGGTGGCACTTCCATCTGGACCCAGAAATTTGAAGTGTCATTTTAAACTTGCCTAGGGATAATGAGATTTTTGTTCTTAAATGTATTCAAAATATGCAATATGTTCTAGTTTTTTTATGGACATTATTGAACAGTATTTAGTTCTTTTCTGTTTGGCTGACTAAACCCAGAAGAAACCCAGAAATTAAGAGTTGAATGCATAAACAGAATGAGTAAAAATGAAGATGATTCTATTTGTAAACATTGTTGGAGTACCTACCATAAATGAGTAGATATGAAGATAAATAACTAGGACAATGTAAGATAGAATTTAAGAATTGATTACTCATGTCTTTTTTAAAAGTGATCTTCTGGAACCCAGGCTGCATTTCAGTGTCATTCTTTATGCTCAGCAGCATTTACATAAATGAGTAGATATGAAGATAAATAACTAGGACAATGTAAGATAGAATTTAAGAATTGATTACTCATGTCTTTTTTAAAAGTGATCTTCTGGAACCCAGGCTGCATTTCAGTGTCATTCTTTATGCTCAGCAGCATTTACATTATGTTTTGAGAGTAAGGCGTATGAAAGATGGGAAGGAGCGTGTATGCCATGAGGCTTTTACCCCTTCCTTCACTACATTTTGGTAAAACAAAAAGACTATATGAGTTTTTCTTTTTTGGTGTTTCTTTCCCATACACACAAGACAAGAAAATATTCATTAGATTAAAATCCATTAATTATAGTATCGGGAGAAATAAAAACAGCTTTCATAAAAATACAGCCATCCCTGGTACTTGAAAGTTCCCTTAAGCGTTTACCTGGTTGAGTGATAGTAGAAGGCTTCTCCTGAGTTAGCAGCAGAGGACACCCTAAACACGTCAGCTGCTGTACTGCTGTCTAGGCAAATGTGTCTGTCACTTGTTTCCATATCATGTCCTGGGTTCCTACTGTTCCTGACCCCCTTCCATTGGAAATGAAGCTCATGGTGGAACAAGTTGGGGGGTAGGGGGAGTGCAGAATTCAATCCATTCTTCTTTTTCTTGTGTGTTTAAGAAAAACAGCCATTTTAAAAAAAAAAAAAGCTCATTACAGTAACCCTTCTTAACAGTGTTAACAACATCATGTACATGAGAGTGCTTTGCACATCAGTGATTTGCTAACCACTGCTTTGTGACAAGTGAGCATTAGAGATTCAGCTTTTTCCCCATAACTTTCTTAGATCCAATAAATGCCAGTTTGACTTTTAGTATATTAAAATACACCACAAATATAGCTGCTTAGGAAACATGTAAGCAGAACCAGTAGTCAAGTGGCTTTGAAAGGCTTTTGTTTTAAGTCATCAATTTCAGTGTTTTAAAATTTTAGGGGAGTAAGCAGTGATAGAACAGTTCGGCATCTTGTTTTGAAATTGTTTTAAAAGGAGCTATTGACAAGGGGATTCCTGAGATTCATGCTCAGAACATACTCAGAACTCCTACTAATTTCCAGGCTCTCTGGTTACTTCCAGAATCTCTGAGCTAACCTAGATATGCTGATAAAGGAGGGTTCTGACTAACTCACTTGTGACAGCTGGCACTTAGCTGGTGTCATGGTATTTACAGCTTTGAATTCACATCTTCTAGGCATTAGCATGTATATGTTGAACAAGTACAAGTATGCTTAAATGGTGGTCTTTTACTCATAGTATCTTAAGATTGATTAAGAAAATGGAGGTATAACTTAACTTTTCTTTTTGGGACTGTGAAGAAATCGTTACTGGAGAAACCCTCAGAGCTCATGTCACATTCATCCTCTTTCCTGTCCCTCACCGGATTCTCTCTCAATCAGGTAGGTAAACAGTTAAGAATCTTGCTTTGTGCTTTTAATCTGGGCTGATACTTTTTCCTGGTTTCAGTACATCTGTTTTTGCTCTTTCCCTTTTTCATATATTGATATCTTCCTGAAATTTGATTTTATTCCCTTTTGTCTGATTAGGGCAAACTAGTGATTTATATATTGTGGATTTGAACCCTTTAACTTTTCATTGTTATTAAAATGCTTAGGGCTACAAAAATACAAACAATAAGAGAAAGAAACACTAGCACACTGCTGGTGGGAGTGCAAACTGGTACAGCCACTCTGGAAAGCAGTGTGGAAACTCCTCAAAAAATTAGGAATGGAGCTACCTCACAACCCAGCTATCCCCACTCCTGGATATTTTCCCAAAAGAGCTAGAATCTGCATACTACAGAGACAAAACTATATCAATGTTTTTAGCAGCTCAATTTACAATAGCTAATCTATGGAACCAACCCAAATGTCCCTCGCTGGATGAGTGGATTAAAAAATTGTGGTGTTTATATATACACAATGGAGTTCTTCTCCGCTATTAGAACAACTTCAAGCCTTTTGCAGCCAAATGGATGGAAATGGAAAAAAATACGCTGAGTGAAATATCCCAAACTCAAAGACTGAAGGGCCAAATATTTTCTCATATGTGGAAGCTAGTGTAAAACCTAAGTCAGCTGACTTTAAGTAATAAACTCACCATAGTTGAAACTCCACATAAGCTGAGGGAACCATACCTATGAGGGTGGGGGGAGAAAGGAGGGAGGCAGGAAGGAGAGGAAGGGAAACTAGCTATATATAGGCAGGCAGGGAAACTCAGAAATGTCAACCATTGTTATACATGTGTATGTTCATTTCAAACTATAGTACGGTGGGATTACAAAGGAGACATGATTTCGGGGAATGGTTGAAGGAGAGGGTAGATCATGGTCTAAGGTTTTCCTTAATTTGGTATCTCACTATGTCAGTATCCACTCATGCATGAACATGCAACAACAGTTCCCTCCAGTACGTAAGACTTATGTTGAACTAACCAAAAAAGAAATGCGTACAGCTCTGTTGTGCAACCAAACAAATCATTCACTTTTTTTTTTCCTTTAAAGAGAGAGGGACAGGGAGAGAGAGAAACAATTTTTATTTAGTGTTGCTCTAAGACTTAGTTTTGTATGTGATGCTGGGGCCTGAACTCGCATACTCGTGCATGCCAGGGCCACTGCTCCAGTGCCATTCACTTTTTTTTTTAACCTCAGTGGTTTATGTAGAGCAAAGTAAGGGGTAAGAGAAGGCAAAGGGGAAAATGATTCTGAAAGAAAAGCTTTAGGTATGTAGTAAGAATCCATGAACATGGCCAGGTGTGGTGGCTCACACCTATAATCCCAGCAGCTTGGGAGGCGGAGGCAGGAGGATCACAACTTCAAAGCCAGCCTCAGCAATTTAGCAAGGCCCTAAGCAACTTAGTGAAGCCCTGTGTCAAAATAAAAAATAAAAGGGCTAAGGATGTGGCTTAGTGGTAAAGCACCCCTAGGTTCAATCCCCAGTACCAAAACAAACAAAAAGACTCCATGACATGGCATTGCATTTTCTTAAATCTTTTTTTCTTGGAGGAATTTTGTAACTTGGTTGTCTTTGTCTTTCAGGAAAGATATCCAAATAACAGTATGTTCAATGAGGTATATGGGAAAAACCTGACAACCGGTTCCAAAGCAGAACTCAGTGCCTCAATGGCTCCCCAGGAAACATCACTGTACTCCCTTTTTGAAGGGACTCCATGGTCTCCATCACTTCCTGCCAGTTCAGGTATTAACTAGTCATAAATTACAGACCTTGACTTTCCCATAGTGACTTAAGAGTAAGATTCTTTAATCGCATTATATTAGTTGTTGTTGGGATTTTTTTTTTTTTTAAGTAACTTCTGAAAGAAAGTAGGAAAAAGTCTAATTAACTGGTTTGTGTAATGAATGCTCCTACAAAAAGCTTTTTACATCCTGGGTAACCAACGTAAGAGACAAAAATATGGGTTCTATCTTGTGGTTGCATCTTTTTCTTTCTTTTTTTAAAGAGGGGACAGTGAGAGACAGAATCAATTTTTATTTAGTTTTTCATGTGGCTTCAAACTTCATTGTGTACATGTACTGTGGTTTGAACCTGTGTATCTGCGCATGCCAGGCAAGTGCCGTAACCACTGAGCCACCACCTCCAGACCCTGCATCTTTTAAGTTTTGTTTGTAGGTATGCATTCTTTGCAGGGAAAGTTGTATTTTTTTAAATAAAGACTATCCATCTCAAGCAGTATGGAGAATCCTCAAAAAATTAAGGATGGAACCACCTTACGACCCAGCTATCCCACTCCTGGGAATTTTCCCAAAAGATTTAGAATCAGCATATTATAGTGATGTGGCTTCATCAATGTTTATAGCAGCTCAATTTACTATAGCTAGATTATGGAACCAACCCAGATGCCCCTCACTTGATGAGTGGATACA
>PVKS010002850.1:0-111959 GCA_004027875.1 Aplodontia rufa | reverse complement strand
GTTTTTTTGTCTGATTTTCTGTCCACTCTGAGATAGCATAGTTAAATCCTATGGGTTATAACTGCCATATCGCATTCCATTATTGTGGGAAGTGATAGTGGGAAATGGGGAAGAAGAAAAAATTTTTCCAAAGGTATATGCAACTTTTGCTGATGGAACTTGGTTCTGTGCTCTCTTGGCTGGATCAAATGTGCGAGGTATGCTCAGAGTGTAGGTCTTTACAGTCAGGTAATGCCAAGCCTTAGAGCTGATTAGTCCCAACTACTTCCTCAGCATCCTCCCTCCCCACTATTGCTACTCTCCCTCATCCGAATTAGGCAAAAAATGAGAAAATTACCTCAATCATATTTCTGTCAATAACAGACTACACATGAGAATTTGCAGACTGCTGTCAACTCACCCAGACTGCTTCTAGAAGGTGGGAGTAGAAGTGGGGGTGGGTCTGCCCTGAACCCTTGGACTCTTCCCTCATCACTGCTACCTAAGATTGAAAGCATCCGGGTAAGATACTTACTTGTATTGTCACAGCTGGGGCATTTTCTATTCATTTCACTGTTAAGATGTTTTTCATTTCATTATATATTGGACTACACATATGCCCACACATGCACACACCCATAGGTTGTAGGTAATTTTATGAATATGTGTATTCTTCCAATTCTAACTATATTATATGACTAGCAACATATAAATATTATATAACTACCAACATATAAATACACACACACATTTGAAACTTTCTGACAGTTCCTTTAGGTGGATAGGAAATAGGGAATGGATTTTTTTTGTTAACCTTGATAAAGATCTTGGAGTTCAATATCTTTTTCTCCAAATAGTTATAGATATCGAGTATGACTTTGAGAAAAATAGAAAAAATCATATCAACATAATTAGTATTTTTGGTAGGCAATCATGCTAATAATTGCCTCTGTTTTCATCAGACAGGGATGAAATGATTACCACAGCTATCCAGGGAAGACACGTTCCTTGACATAAGCTTAGTTTCAGGCATGGCCAGCAAAAGAGGACACTTTCAAGTGGGTTGCTTAAGGTACTTCACAAGTTAGAAAAATTAAACAAATATTTACTGATTGATTGAGGTTCATAACTTGAACTGCTAGCGCTCCTTATGTAGATCCTAATACTCTGCATGATCTAAGTCTGTTTCTTAAGTCACTGAAAAATGTGTGTTGAATAACCTTGCTTTCGTGTGGTTCAGAAGCTGCCATACCCGATCACCATTCTTGGAGCTTTTCCTTAGCCCTGGGCATGCTCTGGGCTTCATCCTATTCCTCACTGCAAACAAATGATCAACCTGTTCCCTGTGGTTTCTCAGAGAAGCACTGGCTGTGCTGAGGGGACAGAGACAAAGATGGGAGGGTGCTACTAATGATGATTAATTATTTATTACAGTGGTGACATCTCCCTTTTGGAGATGGCACAGACTCCGAGACAGACTGCTCTCTGCCTGGAGGACTGACTTCCAAGTGAGATAAGCAATTCAGACACAATGTCAGCCTGTCACACAGGAGGTTGTAGCTTATAATTCCAGAATTTCTTTGGCATAAGTTTCATTTCTAGAAGTTATTGAGGGCATGAGCTACGCAGGTGACAAATAGCCTTCCACTCATGCACACATTTAGGTACATCTTCTTATCATAACGACTTGAAATACGAACATCTATATTAAATTGCACAATTGTTTGACTATAATGTCAAAAACGGCACTTGATTACTACCTTGCCTTTTGTACTCGGTTGACTTCATTTTTGTCTGTGCAGTGAGGGTGATCTCATTAAAGGCCAAGGTAAATATTGGCCCTAGACAGGCTGAAAATGATATTTCAGTGTGTTTTCATTAGCAATTTCTGTCCCGTGATGTGGAATAAAAATGCAGAAGCCATGAACTCTAAAAACCTTTGGAAACAAGATCCTCCAAGGAAAGTGCTGGGCACAGGCAATCGGAGTTCATAGGAAATCTTCTCTGAACTACTGGCTGATTCAGTTACCCCTGAATGAACAATACTCATAGCTGTTTTGGGATTTGGGGAGGAGGAATGTGAAGGCACAAAGAAGAGAAAAGCAGAGAGCTGTCACTCTTAAACCAAGTCACTCTCCTGGAGTAGAGTGCAAGTATGCAGAGATGCCTTCAGATACCCTCTGCTCCTCCAAATGGAAACCAAGCCCCATTTTCCCCATCTTCTGGGTCTAAATACATTCTTCAAATTTCCCATGGAAATAGCTAAGAATTAGAGATGATAACATCACTTTTATAAAGATTATCTTGGCAAGAAGATGCACCTTCAGCAACAGCAAAATGCATGGAGCACTCAAGCAAGCGAGGGCGGCATCGAGAATGACAGCTGATGTTGTGTAGTATCCTTTGTCCTTGTGATAGCTTGGCCTTTTCTCTAGTTTGAAAGGGAGATCAACTTCTTGATCAGCAAGAATGCCTAGGCTATTGACTGAAGAGAGTCATTTTTAGACTATTTCCTCCATAGTCAGACTTAACTCTGGAGATCAAAATATTTAAAGGCACTGAGTTTTGGTCATTTGGAAGCTGTAGCAATTCAAAGAACATAATCTAGAAACATGAAAATGGCATCTCAGTTTCTTCCCTTCTGCTACACTGCTAACACTTCATTCTATCTCTCTCTGCTTTTTATCACCTGGGAACTAAATTGATTCCATCTTGTTGGGTTGTCTGGGGGAGCTATTGCCACCATGAAAGCACATCTCTGTACCCTGTTTTACAGCCAAGCCCAGCTGTCCCTGCATTACATCTCAAGTCTACTATAGCATTGACTCTCTAATTGCAATGATTGCTATCTCCATAGCCAACACTGCCCTGAGCCAGTGGGACATTCACCAATAACCAGTCATCTCTCTCTAAGGTGTCCTCTACATTACGAAAGTTTCCTTGAGCTGCACCAAGGTGGAATGTAACTCAGAGCTCCATTTTTGACAGGTTAGTACTCTGTTCAATTTTATGAGAATTAAAAGTATTTTCAATAGGGCCATTTTGTTAATCTAGGTTACAAAGATCAAACACAAAGCCTTCGTTGTACATATATCTTGGTGGTTTATGCATATGGGGGATTGTGTCCATACACCCCCTCACACATGTACATCAGTGAAGAACATGTAACACAAGTGTCTCACAAGAAAGCAATGGCACAATAAGTTAAAAAAGGTCTTTAATGTTTAATAGTCTAAAATATTACATTTTGCTATGTTTTTGAGCATAGAAGTTACCTTTTTCTAATCCATGCATAATTGCATATATTTCTAAGAGCAAATTTATTCATATTATACAATTACAACTTTTAAAATAATGAAAGTGAAAGTTGGTCAAGAGTGAGGATTTCTTGGTTACCAAAAGATAATTTGATTGCAGACTTGAAATAAGGATTTCAATGACTCTTATAACCTCATAAAATAGAGAAGATTTGGGCTACAGCTTTAAAGTAATAAAAGTTGCATAAAATTCACCTTGGAAGCATAAGGATTTCAATAGTGTAAAGAACTTCTAATAGATGTTGTAACTTAACAAGAACCACAGGGATTTCCTGAAACAAAAATGTAGCTGCGGAATTATCAATATTGGACACAGGGTGTTTTCATTACATGACTGAAATTACTGTGAAGTCGTGCCTGGCTCTGAAATCTTACCCTTAGGGATTGTATAATAATATAGGTAATAGAACAACACAGACTATTTCCATCATCCCCGAAATTTCCCTCTTTCCTTTTCTTGAACATTTTCTAATTCCTCAGTGGAACCACTTGTCCAATTTTTTTTCACCACAAATTAGTTTTGTGTTCAGAATCTTTTGTTCAGCACAAAGTCTGTGAATTTCATCTATGCTGTTCATGTATCAGTAATCCTTTTCATTGCTAAGAAGTAGCCTATCATTCACATTAAATATGAGTATAGTACAATGTGCTCATCCACTCACCTGCTCTTGGATATTTGGGTTAATTCCAGATTTTGGCTCATAAAACTGAAGATGTTATAAATATTCTTAGGAAGGCTTTTTTATGAATCTATGTGTTTTTTTTTCTAGGTTAAATAATTAAAAGTCAGATCACTGTGTCATAGTATAGTTATATCAGTAAAATAATAAATTGCCAAACGTTTTCCCTAAGTAAGTGGGTGGTTTTAATTTTTATTCCCATTAGCCACATGAGAGACAACAATTGTTACAGGTACTCACTAATATTTGATATTATAGGTCTTTTGGTTTTAATCATTTTAAGGATACAGAGGTATCTTATGGCTTTAGGTTGCATTTCGCTAAGAACCAATGATGTAGAACATTTTTGTGTGTCCCTACTGGTCATTTATATATCTTAATTTATAAAATGTCTTTCCAAGCTTCTTACCCATTTTTCTGATGCTTTCTATTGAGATACTCAATTGTAGCTATCCTTCACATATTCCAGATACACATTCTTTTTCAGATCTATGTATTGTGAATAGTTCCTCATTGTTTGGCTTGCTTTTTGCATTTCTTAGGTGCTCCTTGATGACCAAAATTTTTCATTTTTTGAAGTACAACTTATGACATTTTACTGTTCTGCTAAGAAACAATTTCCTATTCCAAGGTTGTAAAGATATTCACTTTCATTCTCATCTAAAAGACCGAAATTTTAGCTTTTAAATTTAGGTTTCTGGAACTTGTGTTCCAACTTTGTTGTTCTTTTTTAAATGTGCAAATTAAGCAAAAAAAGGCTTTTTCTTCTTGGAAAAGTACAAATTGAATGGTAGTAGCTAACAGTATCTATGTGGAGTTTAACAACATCAAAAGACAATTTTATATGCAAAAAAAAAGCCAATGCTATGAAAATCTGTCTTTATCAGACACCCAAAATTATTATTCAGTAGATACTATCTTCATGCCCTTTATAGAGAATCTAGAAGGTAGTAGATGATTCAAAACCAGAAAACCTGGATATGCTTCTTGGTTTTGCTGGAAGTACCTTCTATGGCATTGCTCAAATTAGCACAAGGAGGCACTTCATTCCTTCGGAAATAAAGATCATAGAAGGCATCAGTTAAATTCAGTATGTAGAAGGCATCAGTTAAATTCAGTATGTAGGAATTTGCTGGCTAGCTTGCCATTGCAACATACCTGCCAAGCACAACCACTCAGAATGGCAGAGCAGCCCTTCTGCACACAATATATTTTGAGCCATGTAGCAATTCTAGTAAATAACCACAGCAGATGGTATCACCACTTCACAGATAACAAAGCAGCAGTCTTCTGAAAGATGGTAAGCTACTGAAAGTTCCAAGAGATCGGTGGTATAGGTTAAAAACTTAGTGAAAAACAAAACTTGAACTCATGTCTGCCAATGTCATAATGTTCTCTCCCCATACTAGGCAGCATAAATCCACTTAAATTCAAATGTGGTGAGCTAAAGGTTCTGACTCAGCTCACTGTGGTGGAAGAGTTGATTTTATGAACATCCACCACTGTGGTGCACACCTATACTGGATTCCACCAGCATTTCAACTTATAAATACATTAAGTACATTTGTAAATCACTGCATCTGGTATCGAGTATTTAATACAAACTACACTCTTCTATACTGGGTCAATGAAGAAGTGCACGTCATAATCCTGGCCTTTGTGGATCGCTTCCTACAGATATAGCTATAATATTAGAAATATACCACAAGCTTTACAAAAATATTCATATCAATCAGAATTATAGCAATTAAGACAAAGGAAAGTTTACTTCCAAATGCCATGAGGCTATTTCATTGAGATAAGTGAAGGATTTGTCCTTATGTTGGTAAGCCTTCCAAAACTGTTTGTATTCCCATAAAAACTAAACAAAAATTTTTATGAGTTGAATTATTTGCTACAAAAAGTTGAATCTAATTGAACAACATAATTTTAATCCTCTCTCAATTCTGTAAAAACACCATATGGAAGTTTATAAACTGCTTTGATTATTGACTTTGCTATAATTATTCTCCAAAAAATAGGTGGAGAAGGAAATTATAATAAAGTAGATTTTTAAAAAGCTTTAAAAGATAGAAAGCATCACAATGAGGAAGTTAAGAACTGTTTCAGTTACTAGCCCTGAAGTTTTGATGACAATAGTCTCTTCACATTGATTCCTGCCTTTATAAACCAATAAAAATAACACCTACTCTGCACCATAAATATAAGAATTACAAATTATGTGTGTAAAATAACTGGTGCAAATTAACTTTTCCATAAATGACAACTGTTATCACAAGTCCATTTAAAAATTAGCATCATAGGTAATAGGTAAGTAGATTCTTTTTTGTTTTTCTGGAAAGAGAAAGGGAGACAGAGAATGAAAGAATCAATTTTATTTATTTTTTTCTTTGGTTTTTGTTTCTCTAACACTTAGCTGTGTAAGTGGTGCTGGGGTTTGAACCCAGGTCTTTGCACATGCCAGGCAAGCACTTTAACAGCTGAGCCAACACTCCAGCCCAGTAAATAGATTCTTGTTATAATTATTTATTTTGCAATACTGCATACAGATGATTTTTCTAAGTATTGATTAAGGATAAAATACAATATTAGTCCTCTTTTCCCATTACCATCCACACAAAAATGTATAATGAGTTAGGAGAAAGAACAAAAAGACCAAAATTACTGAATTATATGACAATGAATTGAAAGATTATATATGTTGCAAGAATGGACTACGGGAAGAAATAACCAACTACATATTTCTGTAAGAAGACAATAAATCTGTACATCAGATCAAAACATGATGCCAATAAATATTTCTAAATTGAGAGTTAGATTGGTAAGACATGACTGCCAAACTCCCCAATTTTTGCCCTTCACCTGCCATACTATATAAGTTCTCAAAGGGGAAAAAAATCACAGAACATGAAGCGAAGCAAAAGAACATCAAATTACTTGGGGTACAGCTTTGACATCTAATGTCCTTTTATTTGGAAAACTATCATACTACCAAATTCCTCTGAGACTTGATTTAGTCATCAAATTACTAAACTTTACCCATGATTGTATAAAAGTAGATCAATCATTTTCATTGCTGTGTAATATTTCACTGTAATTATACATTCTCCATTTGATGGTCATTTAGATTGTTTCTAATGTTTGCTATCATAAACAGAGTTGCTAAGAACAGTTTTATTATATCCTGGTATGTAATGTAAAAGTTTTCTTGGAAATATATAGGAGTGAAACCTGTGGCTAGGGTATTAAAATTACAGTGAATACAGATATCCAACTTTTAAAAAATCAAATTCAAATTGTTTTCCAAATTTATCATACTGACACCCCCCACGAGCAATATGAAGAGGACATAGACTCACATGTCCTCTAACACTTGATAATTTCATACTTCTTAATTTTGGGTAATTAAGAGTAATAAACGCGATCTTTCAGTGATTTTATTTTTATCTAACTTACTAGAGTGTGATAAAAATTTTTAAATCTGTCCTGAGAAGTCTTTGTCTTTCTTCTTGAGACATATTTAGACTAGTTTTAGTCCCTTGCTCTTTTATAGATGTTTTTAAATCAATTAAATTTCTCAATTTATTCAACTTTCTCAATTTTCTTAGCATTTTGATGGGAGATTTACTGAATGTCTAAATTGTTTAGGGAGAATTGATATCACATAATATTGTCTACCTTATCCATTGATGCGATTATGATTTACTTATAACTAATTTAACATTTTTTAGTAAAGCCATATTTACACAGTTCTATTACATTTACAGCTGGGTACTTACATTAACTAAGGGTACCACAACAACATACCAGAGACTGGGCGACTTAAACAGCAGAAATCTATTTTTCCTCATGGTTGCAGAGGACAGAATTCCAAGATGAAAGAGTTTGCAAGGTTGGCTTCATCCATAGGCCTCTTTGCTTGGCTCTGAAAGCTCCCCCTCCTCCACCTGTCTGCGCTCTAATCTCTGTTACTTTTTTTTTTTTTTTAATTTTTTAATTTTATTTTTTTTTTAAGAGAGAAAGATAGTGAGAGAGAGAGAGAGAGAGAGAGAGAGAGATAGAAGCGATTTTATTGAGTTTTTCACATGGCTTTTGCTGCTCTGACACTTAGTTGTGTACATAGGTGCTGGGGTTTGAACCTGTGTACTTGCCCATGCCGAGCAAGTGCCATAACCGCTGAGCCACCGCTCCAGCCCTAATCTCTGTTTCTTATAAGGATACCAAACATACTGCAGCAGGGCCCATCCATACGTCCTCTTTTAACCTTGATGACCTCCTTAAAGGTCCTGTTTCCAAAAACAGCCACATTCTGAGATATTAGAGGTGAGGGCTTCAACGTGTGAAGTTTAGAAGGAATTAGTTCAGTCCATTACAGTGCAGTATGTGCTTGACAACAAATAATTTCTTTGAAAAAACTATCTTTCTAATCGTTACTGCAATCCATTGACCCTATTTCTCACCGTATTTTATACTCTTATTTTTCAATCCCATTTTGTTTGATTTCTTCTTTTCCAATCCCTTAATTGCTTCCTGTTTTCTTACTGCACTGGCTACAAGCTCAAGGCAATGTTGAATAAGAACTGCAGAGAGTGTAATCCTTAGTGTTTTCCTGAATTTTAAAAGTAGTTCTTTCTTCTCCTCCCCATTTAGCATAGTACTTATTATGGATTCTTTCTGTGTGACCCTCATTGAGTTAAAGTTCCTATTACTGGTTTTCAAAGAGTGCTTATGAATTGGCTTTGAGTTTTATCAGAAGCAGCAGTGAGAGGTGCTATGTTCCCATCGTTAACATCCCACTGATTTTTGTTTTCTGCATTGGTCTACCTGGAGTTAGCTAGCTGGCTGCAAAAAGGGCATGGTTCGCCTTCACATTTGTGCAACTTATCCGGGAGAAAGACAAGTACTTAAGGGAAAGGTATATGTTTATATTTGCCCTATGGAAAGAGCATCTTTGTAAGCTTAAGCGTGAATAAAAAGCTGAGGGAACTCGGACTCTTCAAGTGAGATATTAATATTTTACTACTCAGTATGTTGGTTTGAAACATAGACTCTGTCTTCTGAAAATCCCGCTTTACCACTTATCAGCTGTAGAACTTCAGGAATTGATTTCATCTTTCTTAGCTCAATTTAAAAAATCAGCTGTGGTAATCAAGGTACATAGCCCTTAAGACTGTTTGAAAATTGAGTCAAAATCCTTCAGTTGCTTAGAACTGAACCTGATGCACAGTGATTGATAAACGTCAGCTGCTATTATTGTTGCTGCCATGTAGGAATGAGTCCAAATCAGAAGTACAAAACTTTTCAAATGTGTACCTCATCAAAACTGTCCTCACGGTTTTTTAAATTTATTTTTATTAGTGCATTACAGTTTTACATAATGATGGGATTAGTTATCTCATATTTCTAGATGCACACAAATCAGCAATAGAATTTGTTCAATACCTCCCCCCACATCCCTCTACCTCCCTCCTCCCATTCCCTGATCCCTTGCCTTTCTTCTGGGTCCTATATTGTTCCTAAAACCCAAAATATAGTGACATAATTCTTATACCTATGAAGAACATTTTTTAAATATATGACTATAGTATATACAGTGGCATTGATATGACATTGGAATGTACCTTGCTTTATCTCAGTTTCAACATTTCCTGTCTCCTCCCTTCCTATCATCCCTTGCTATTCTTCAAAATATTTGACAATGGGATTAAACATTTACGTTTTTGTACAGGTATGCAGCATAGTTTGTGCAAATATCTTATGAAGTATTGCATCTATTGAAGGTAAGTGGATGGTATTGGAAGAAATCATGCTGCACACAGTTAGCTAAACAGAGAGTCAAGAGCTGAATGGTATCCCTCATTTGTGGAGGTTGGACCTAAACCCAGGCTTGAGAGTAAAATAGACAAACTCATGTATTAGATCTATAGAATAAAAATGCAAAATGTTAATATTTATGAGATACGGTTGCAAGATACTTCATAAGACATTTGAACAAGCTATGCTGCATACCTGTACAAAAATGTAAATGTTTAAACCCATTCTCCTTATGTTTTTGCTCACAATGAAACACGGATCCATCATGATCCTTTCTCCTAGGGCCAGGATCCTGCTAATGAAGCTAAGGTTGTGTAATCAGAACTGTAAAGGCACAGAGTCTTCCAAGATCCCAACTTCTGTCTCTAGACACCTCCCTTTCTAATGACTGACAGCTGTCACATGAGGTGGAAAGAAGTGGTGGCTCCACTCAGACCCATTTTCATTTTTTAAAATGCCATGTGCAGTGCTGACAGGGCTGTCTCTACACACCACATCAACATATTGTCATAGCACAACCTGATGTTTTGAGGGGTTATCAAAAGAGAAGGCCCTGGCAGAAGACAGTTGAATATTTCTCCCAGGCACAATTTCTTAGCAGATGCTTTAAACACTCCAAGAAAACTTGATTGGTTGTCAGTACATGAAGAAATCAGTACAAGTGGATCGTTTGTAAACAAAAGGGAGGGACCAGTTTCTCCCCTAATAGTTTATAAGCACATTTTAGGGAAATGAAGAGTGAGATTTTCTTTCCAGGAGTGTTATTTCTTCCAAACACTGAGCCTGTGGAACTAGTACCTTTAATATGTGAACATAAAGCATCAAAGACTCAATACATGTTCCAGATAAATGCCCTCAGACATGGGCATGACACCTCCCTGATCAGGTCTGTCAGACACTTACTATCTCAAGTAGAAGACAAAGCCATCTGTTACCAAAGCATGTTAGCTCAGAGCACTGCAGGAAGAAGTCAAGTATTTTTCTCCAACTGAAACAAGTAAATCAAAGAAAATGGTAAATCTTTGATCTCTAGAATATTTTTCCAATCAAGTTATCAAGTGTAATTTTGTCAGGGAGAAAATTTCTTTCAGACATAAAATGATCTAAACAGAGGGAGAATAGGGAGAAATCCAGGGAGACAATCAACAATGCACCCTACTCTATACCCCCCTGGAAATCCAAATCATATTTATGCAAGCACTTAATTCTGGAAAATTCACAATTTAAGCATTTATATGGCTTGTACGGGCAAAATATAGAAGAATCAAGAGACTGGGGTATGGGCAATGTGGGGTAATTCTGGTTTAAGAACATGTGCATATTGTTACTTTATATGTATTTATGATTTTACAATAACTCAACTCCTTAATACAAAAGTTTTAAATAGTGTTCTAATCATCTTATTGGGACAACTTGAGATGGGCAACTTTCTCCAGTCATCTAATGAGTAGGCAGCACAGAACCCTGTCAATCTGGAATCAGAGGCTTAAAGTTAATTACACATCTACTGTTCAAGAACTTGGGTAGGAGATGTGACTCAGTAGTACAGCACTTGCCTAGAATGTATGAGGCCCTGCGTTTGATGCCCAAGACCATAAAAACACAAACCAAACAAATTATTGCTCAAATACAAAGTTAAGTATCAGAGACAAAATGATTATGGTCCTGTCAAGTATGGTGGCATGTGCGTGTAATCCCAGCTACTGAGGCAGGAGACTGAGGTAGAAGGATCACCAAGTTTTAGGCAAGCCTGGACAACTTAGCAAGACTCTGTCTCAAATCAAATGCTTTTAAAAAGGCTGTGGGGGCTGGAGCAGTGGCTTGGCAGTTATGGAGCTTGCCTGGCATGCGCAAGTACACAGGTTCAAATCCCAGCACTATGTACATAACTGAGTGTTGTAGCTGTGGAGGCCACATGAAAAACTATATAAAACTGATTCTGTCTGTCTGTCTCTCTCATTGTCCTTCTCTCTTAAAAAAAAATAAAAGAATGGGGATGTAACTCCATGATAGAGTGCTTACCTAGCACGCAGGAGGCCCTATGTTTAATCTGCAATAGAAAAAAAAATCACTTGGTATTCATTTAAAGATCTTATGCTTCACTGGGGAAATGCACACAGAGACTATTAAAAAGAATGCAAAACGGAAAGGTTTGCACAAAAGAGAATAAAGGAAAGGAACACTACAGGCTGAGTCACTGAAGTTGGAATCTAGGACCAGAAACAGAGGTTTACGATACACAACTATGGAAGGAATTGTCAGTTTTCATAAGAACAGCTCTTCTGAAGTTATTCTTTTTATCAAATTTATTTGTGTTTATACCATAATGAGTTCTTTATCCCAAAACTAACTAAATACATGTTATCTAAGAATTAATAGTTTGAGAGAAAGAAGATGGTGGATGTGCATTAGACAGCAAATCCAATATCTCACAACTTTGGAAGAAAGCTGCCAAAAAAAAAACCAGAATAGCAAGAGTTTTATTATAGATATATAAAAGATTTTGAGGAAGAGCAGAGATTAAACTGCAAAAAGTTTTTGTTCCTTAAAGCCTGAATAGAACAAAGCCTGGGTCAGAAATGATTACAATGCAAAGGGCACAGAGCCATCACTTAAAGTGCGGCTGATATTGGGATCAGCAGAGGTCACACACTGAATTAAAATATCATTATCTGGCCAACTACCTAACCCATGGCTCTTAAGAAAAAGAAGCTCACAAAATAGTTCTTCACTTAAAAGAAGAAATCATATCTACGCTGTTAGATAGGCAGATATACAAACATCATGAAAAAAACAAGGGAACAAAGGCATGCCCATAATGCTTCAATACCAGACTTCAATGACACCACCACGGAGGAAACTTTAAGACAGAATTTAGAAAATTCATACTTAAACTGGTCTATGAGCTAAAAGACAATATAAGGAATGATATCAGGGAAGAAATACAGGAAGTGAAAGAACACTTCAGTAAAGAAATAGAGATTCTGAAAAAGAATCAAATAGAAATCCTTGAAATGAAGAAATTAATCAATAAACAAAATTACAAACTCAATAGAAAGTATCACCAACAAACCACTTTGAAGATACTTTCAGGTCTCAAAGACAACGTATTTAATCTTGAAAATAAAGTTGACCATAGGGAAAAGAATATTGGGACAACATTAAAAGAAACATTAAAAGAAATCTGGGACAACATTAAAAGCCCAAATTTAAGATTCAGTGGTATAGATAAAGGCACTAAAAAACAAACTAGGGGCATACACAGTCTTTCCAAGGAAATAATATTAGAAAATTATTCAAACTTAAAAATGAAATGGAAATTCAAATTCAGGAAGCAAAGAGGAATTCAAAAATACAAAATCATAACAGACCCAATCCAAGACACATTATTACAAAAATGTCTAACACAGAAAATAAAGATAGAATTTTAACACCTGCAGGAGAAAAATGATAGATCTTATTTATAGGTAAACCAATCCAGATTTAAAAAGACTTCTCAACCAAGACCCTAAAAGCAAGGAGGGTTTAGAATAACACATACCAGACTCTGAAAGATAACGGATGCCAACCAGGAATTCTACATCCAACACAATTAAGCTTCAAAATTGAAGATGAAATAAAAAACCTTCCATAATAAACAAAACCTAAAAGAATTCATAATTAGAAAGCCTGCACTACAAAACATACTCAATAAAGTATTTTGTGAAGAAGAAATGAAAAATAAAAATTAAGACCAGCATAGGGAGACATTGCAGTAGAAGAATAATCAGTCCAAAAAGAATCATACCCAATTTAAACACCAGAAATAAATCAAAATGGCAGTAAATAAAAACCATTTCTCAATAATAACATCAAATGTAAATGATCTTAACTCTTCAATCAAAAGACATAGATTTTCAGATTGGAATAAAAATAAGATACAGCAATATGCTGCCTGCAAAAGACTTCATGGGCAAAGACATCCACAGACTAAAGGTAAAGAGGATAGGTAAAAACACACCATTCATACAGTTCTTGTAAATGAGCAGGGCTTACTATTCTCATATCAGATAAAGTTGACTTCAAGCCAATATTAATAGGAAGAGACAAAGAAAGTCATTTCATTAAGGGAATCCTACATCAATAAGATACAGCAATCATAAATATTGCTGCTCCAAATAAAAGAGCATCTACACACATCAAACAAATCCTTCTCAATATTAAGAACCAAATAAATGACAATACAATAATTTTGAGTGAGTTTAACATATCTCTTTCATCACTGGATAGATAATCTAAGCAAAAACTAAAGACTCTATAGAGTTAAACCATACAAATAATTAGTTGGACCTAATGGGCATCATTAGACTATTTCATCAATCAACAATTGAATCCACTTTCTTCTCAGCAGTACATGGAACATTTTCTAAAACAGATCAAATTTTAGGACACAAAGTAAATCTTAGCAAGTACAAAAAAGTAGAGATAATACCTTGCATTCTATCAAATCAGAGTGAAATGAAATTAGAAATTATAAATAAGATAAAAAATATCAACTCTTCTAACACCCAGAGATTAAATAATACACTCTTGAATGATGAATGAATAGCAGAAACATGAGGGGGAAAATTTTAAAATACTTAGAGATAAATGAGAACAGTGATACAATATATCAAAAATCTCTGCAATATGAAGACAATTTTAAGTGGAGTGCATATATTAAAAGAATAGAAAGATACCAAATAAATAACTTGACATTATATCTCAAGGCCCTAGAAAAAGAAGAACTAACCAACATCAAAATCAATTGAAGACAGGAAATAATTGAAATCAGAGATAAAATCAATGACATTGAAGTAAAAAATATTTTAAAAAATCATTCAAGAGTTTTTTTTTGAGAGGATAAGCAAAATTGATAAACTATTAGCCATAATAAATAAATGAAAGAGAGGAAAAACTCAAGATTATTAAAATCTGAGATGAAGAAGGAGATATCACTATAGACACTTATGAAATCAAAAGGATCATCAGAAAATACTTTGAAAATTTATACTCCATAAAGCTGGAAAACTTTGAAGATATGGACACATTCCTAGAGACATGATCTACTCAAATTAAATGGGGATGAAATAGAAAAGTTAAATATATCAATTTCTAGTAATGAAATTGAAACAGATTCCAGAAGCTTTTCAACAAGAAAGCCCAGGACTGGATGGATTCTCAGTCAAGTACTAACCAGACCGCTAAAGAAGATCTAATACCAGTCCTTCTCAAATTATTCCTTGAAATAGAAAAGGAGGGAGCTGTGCCAAACTCATTCTATGAAGCCGGTATCACTGTGATACCCAAAGCAGACAAAGACACATCAAGGAAAGAAAATTTTAGATCAATATCCTTGACAAACATAGATGCAAAAATTCTTAATAAAATGTTGACAAACCACATACATAAATACATTAAAAGATAGTGCATAATGGTCAAATGGGATTCATTCCAGGGATGCAAGGTTGGTTCAATGTATGGAAATCAATAAATGTAATCCACCACATAATTAGACTTAAAAACAAGAATCCAACAATTATCTTAATAGATGCAGAAAAAGTATTTGACAAAGTGCAGCACCCATTCATGTTTATAACACCAGGAAAACCAGGGATAGAAGAAACTTATCCTCAACAGGATATGTATGATAAACCCAAGGCCAAAATTATTCAGAAAGGAGAAAAAATTAAAAGCATTTCCTCTAAAAACAAAGAACAAAACAAAGATGCCTTTCACCACTCCTATTCAAAAGTACTTGAAACTCCAGCCAGAGCAATTAGGCAAGAAAATGAAATTAAAGGGATACCAACAGTCAAAGACAGGCTCAAATTATCATTGTTTCCCAATGATATGATTATATATTTAGAAGACCCAGAAAAAAAATCCTCCATGAGAAGATTTCTAGGGCTTGTAAATTATTTCAGCAGGGTAACAGGAAACAAAAGCAACATTCACAAATCAATTGTATTCCTATACTCCAATGATGAAATTGCTAAAAACATATTTAGAAAAACTCCCCCATTCATAATAGCTTAAAAAATAAAATACTTGGGAATCAATCTAATAAAAGAAGTGAAAGACATCTACAATCAAAACTACAGAACACTAAAGAAATAATTTGAAAAAGACCTCAGAAGATGGAAAAATCTCCATGTTCCTGGACAGGGAGAAATCATATTATCAAAATGACCACATTACCAAAAAGTACTATACAGATTCAATGCAAAACCCATCAAAATTCCAATGACATTTTTCACAGAATTTGAAAAAGCTGTCATGAAATTCATATGGAAAAATAAGTGACCCAGAATAGACAAAGCAATCCTTAGCAAGAAAAGTGAAGCAGAAGACATAACAATATCAGATTTCAAATTATGCTACAGAGCTATAGTAACAAAAGCAGCATGGTACTGGCACCAAAACAAGCATGAAGACCAATGGAATAGAATAGAAGACATTGAGACAAACCTATGTAAATATAGTTACCTCATACTTTACAGAGGAGCCTTAAACATAAGGTGAAGAAAATACAGTCTCTAACAAATGGTGTAGTATGTAGTAGAATGAAATTTAACCACTATCGCTCACCCTGAACAAAACTCAATTGAAAGTGGATCAAAGACCTAGGAATTAGGCCAGAAACCCTGAACCAACTAGAAGAACACATAGGCCCAACCCTCCGACACATTGCCTCAAGAACTGACTTCTTTAACAAGACTCACAAAGCACAATTATTAAAATTAAAAAATCAATAAAGGGGATGGCATCAAATTGAAAACTTTCCTAAGAGCAAGGGAAATATTTAAGAGTGTTGAAGACAGGAGTTACAGAATGATAAAAAAAAAGTCTTCGGATAGGGCATTAATACCCAAGATATACAAAGATCTCAAAAAACTTAAAACCAAAAATAAATAAATAACCCAATCAATAAATGGGCAAAAAATTAAACAGACCCCTTTCAAGAGAAAAAATGCAAATGGCAAAAAAAGTTCAACATCTCTAGCACTTACAGAAATGCATGTTAAAACCACACTGAGATTTCATCTCATTCCAGTTAGAATGGCAATTATCAAGAATATGAACAACCATAAATGTTGGTGAGGATGTGGGCAAAAAGGTGTACTTTTACATCACCGATGAAATTCAAATTGGCACAACCACTCCGGAAAGCAGTATGGATATTAACTAGGAATGGAACCATCATTTGACCCAGCTATCCCACTCCTCAGTATATATTCAAATGATCTAAAATGAGCATACTACAGTGATGAACCCACATCAATGTTCATAGCACATAATTAACAGTAGTTAAGCTATGGAGCCAATCAAGGTGCCACACCTTCAATAGATAAAAGGATAAAGAAAATGTGCTATATACATACAATGGAATATTACTCAGCCATGGGGAGAATGACTATATCGTTTGTCAGCCAATGGATGAAACTGGAGGATTTCATGGCAAGTGAAATAAGACATTCTCAAAAAGCCAATGGTTGAATGTTCTCTATGATGTGCAAAATAAGGAAAAGATCAGAGGAATAGACAAACTGGATGGAAAAGGAGGTAGGAGGGATGCAATAGGGAAAGTTTATGGAATGAATCAGTGTTAACTTTCCTTTGTTCACATGTGAACATACCATAATGAATCTCATCAGCATGTACTTCAACAAGACACCGATGTAAAAACAAACAAATAGTAAATAACAGAAAGGTCAGTAGAGTAGAGGGAAGAGAGGAAGGGAATGGAAGGGGAAATAATGGGGGACTGAATTAGAACAGTTACACTCCATGCTTTTATAATTATGTAATTATATATATTCTATTGTCATGTATAACTAAAAAGAACCAATAAAAGGGAGAAAAAATAATAGTTTGAAAGTATAGTTTTGGGCAAAGATACACATGTTTATTCAACATAAAAGCCATGTCTTCAAAGATGGATGTGGAGGAAATTTTACCTGTGTGCCATACTTTGAGAAACAAGAAACATTCCCTTGGATATGTAAGTTGAATAAGTGGGATGAAAAAAAAACTTGGATAAAAAAGTTTGGATTTTCTGTGACCCTTCATAGAAAATTGTGCTCTTAAACTTTTTCTATAGACTTCAAAGCCCTCTTGTGTTTAGCTTTTATTTGGACCAAAATGTGTTTTTTCTGTATCACAACTATTTTTAAGTGTAGTTTTTACAAGCCAACTATAAATCTCATAAAGTTTGCAAAATTTATGATTAAGTTTGGAGCAAAGAATCCACATTCAAGAGTGATTCCTTCATACTCTTCCATCTGCAGGCACTTTATCATCAAATGTCTTCGTCATTTAGCCGATACAATACATTTTCAGTACTTCTCATTAAATATACACAATCTATGTTTTATTACTTGTAAACTTATGCTATGTTTATATGGACATGTTGCTAATGTTTTACCTCTAAAAATTTCTATCAGTGAAAATTGTTGTATTATCTTATGTTGGGATAGAAGGCAATAATACATTGAAAGCATTTCTAAATTGTAAAAACTCTTCATTAAGTAGCTTTGCTTTCTGGAAAGATTAACATTGGTAAGTACAGAGGAAGAGTACATACCTGAGCTAAAACTTGGAACTTTCTTTGAATTAAAACAGACAAATATAGAATCTAAATATGCATGCAGAAGGATAAGAGTGGAGAAAATTTAAGGATGTGGAGTCTTCCCCGGTTTAAAAAAATACATGTTTTTTAAAAAGAGAAGATCTGATTGTTGTTCCATGATTTTGCAATTCCAACCTTCTGAAGATCATTTTTTTAAAAGAAGGAGGGACAGTGAGAGAGAAAGATTAGAGAGAGGAGAGCGAGAATCAATTTTAGTTACCTTTTCCTGTTACTTTCGTTGCTTTGACACTTCCTTGTGTATGTGGTGCTGGGGTTCAAACCCACGTCCCTATGCATGCCAGGCAAGCACCACAATGACCAAGCCACCACTCCAGTCCCTAAAGATCATTTTTAAAGAATACAGTAAATGCATTTTGAAGATAGAAATTGTGCACAAACAGGATAAAAGGCAAAGGGAAGGAGAAGTTTTAATGTCCCCATGTTTCATGAATGAGCACTCATGCTCAGGGCACATTTCCAGGAACAGAGGCTTTTCTGGTTTGGATATGATGTATCTCTCAAAAGCTCAAAATGTGTGAGGCAATGCATGAATATTCAGAGGTGAATGATTAGATTATGAGAGTTCTGGCTTAATCAGTGGGTTAATCCACTAATATGGATTAACTGTGTGATAACTGTAGGCAGGTAGGATGTGGCTGGAGGTAGGCCACTGGGGGTGCACTTTTGGGGTTTATGTCTTGTCCCTGGTGAGCAGAGCACACACTCTCTTGCTCCCTCCCTCTCTCTCTCTCTTTCTCTCCCCTTCCTGGTTGTCATGTCCTGAGTTGCTTTCCTCTATCAGGACCTTCTGCTGTGTTGTTCTGACTCACCTCAGCCTGGAGTTATGGAGTCAGTCAACCATGATGGAATTGCTGAAAAGATGTGCCAAAATAAACTTTTCCTCCTCTAATCATTCTTGTCAGGTCTTTCGGAAACAGAAATAGAAAGCTATCTAAAGTGGAAGCATAGCTCGATATTGCTTTTATGTTGATATCACAGTTAGATCAGTTGGAAATCAGGATGATCTGCACTGAAAAAACAGGATTTGACACCAAAAAACAGCTGTATAAATGATGAAAACAATGGTGCTGAACACACATATGAACAGTTAAAAAGAAATTATTTCTAGAAAATGTGAGTGTAAACTACTGCTCTGAGCATTCAGCTATTTAATGTTCTATATTATTTCTAGTTTATTTTTATTTGATTTGGTTCAAACTTTCATGAATTTATCTTTTTATTTCAGACTATTAGCTTCTCTAGAATATGCATTTCATATACCAAGCCAAATTCTCTTTGCCGAGAACCTGATCATCAGCACATAAAAGCAATTAATATTCATTGGATCAAATTGCACATGCGTATGCAGATGAGCTCAAAGCAGACAGGAAGTGGACTTGATGGCTGCTTTTCACCACCATCTTGCGTAAAGTCATAACTGATATGCCGTCAATAGAGTCAGACCTCCACTAGGTTCCTGTTTGTAAGGTGGTTATCAGGACAGAAGACTACAGAGCAGACCATATTGCATTCCAACCTGTGACCTTGGCCTCTTTAGCTATGGTGACCAATTGAGATCACCCTGCCATATGCCCATCTTTACCCTTGGCAGGAGAAACAGCACATGAAGAATCTTTGTTTTTATGCATGCACAATTAAGAAGCCATTCCTTCCAACAGTGAAGAGCTTTTCAATCTGATTTTTCACACTTCTGGGAAGCACTGCAAGCTAATTACTGGTTGCAAATAAAGGATGCCAACAAAAGTCTCAGCACTATGACAGCATTTCTATATTTCAGTAAAAATTCACCATCTTTATGTCTTATCCAAATCCATTCATTGTCATCTCTGTAAGAAATTAAGATATTGTCAACCTATTCAAAAGCTGAAGAACTGCTATCCTTTAAGTTGTGCTTCAAAATGAAGTAGTTCAAAAGCAATTTTTAAGCAAAAAAAAAAAGAATTTCATTTAATATATTCAGATATTCAGTTACTCATCTTCCTTCTTACCAATTTAAATATCTTTCTGGCTGTGCTTTCAAAAGGAGAAAAAGTAGAAATAAAATGATGACTTAGATCAATGAATTGGCCATCTTGCAGTCCAATGCGGGAAGGAATCTAAGAGATAATCAGGTTTAGTCCACTAACTTCATGGTAAGAATACTAAGATTCAAGGTCACATGAATACTAAGTGGCAGAGGCACTCCCTAGATTATCTGTCATTGGCCATATTGTATAAAGACAATGAAGTAAATAAATTTTCAGATTGGGCTAGGTAATCAAAGATAAGAATTTCTCAGCTAGTCCTATCTTAAATCCCAGTTACTTTATTTTACATGTTCTTCTAGATTCTAAATATTGACTGATTATCTGCTATGTGGTAGCCTACTGCTAAATGCCTGAACACCAACAATAGAGAAGATATTTTGAGACATCTATTTTGGTTTTACTTGGGCAATTGAAAGAGCAAACTCAAAGTATTAAAGGAGTCTATATTTTATAGGCATCCCAGAAACTCACTCTGTCTTGGAGCCATGGTTTTCTAAGATTCCAGTGAGGAAAACTCAGGCAAAGGTGGGTAATGAGCTGGTGATCATGGATGGTGTTGAAGTAGGATTTATTTTGCCCGCATTACCTTATAATAAAAACACAGTATTTTTCTGGGCATTGTAAAGCTGGACATGTATAAATGTCAGGTTCTCGGATACAAAAATAAATAGAGAAACATTCTATCTCTGTCCTGACATAAGTCATTGCTATTAAGATTGCTAGAATAGTTTCTTAGTATTCCCTAGGAACTATTTTTAAAGAACTATGAAGAGTTTGAGACAGTTCACTATTTTCAGGTAATAAGTTAGCCAGCCATGGTTTTAGGAGTTATAACAAGTCGTGGGGTTGTTGGGTCAGAGACAAAGGATGTTATTGCTCACAGCAAAGCAAGCAACATATTTGTGTCAGCTACCCTCACCTCAAGTTCCAGGGGCACTTAAGATGTGCCCAGTTGAATCCCTGCACATCCAGCGTGCTCCACACAGGAGAGTGAGTCCTGAGTTTAAGCAAATTGAATCTTTTCTTTTTTCTTGCTTTTATTTTGTTTGTTTGTTCCCCCACCCCACCCCAGGTGCAGTTTTTTAATCTTGCCAATCTCCCCACACATTTAGTTTGATGGAATGCTGTCACAGCAAGAATTGCTCTGCACCAATGCCAGATATCCCCTAGTCAAATGGGGTGTCCTATCAGATCTTAAAAATGGTAGAACATTCCTGTTCTCAAAGTCATAAAGTAACAGTGCTGGAAACTACTGCCACATCTTTTATGGCAAACAGCATCCACCTCGAATGGGCAAGAGGGGTTGGAAGCCAGGGCAGAGGCCAGGTTCTCTTTGCCCATTTTTCTACATCCCAGGCAGATTTCCTGGGATTTTTTTTTTTATTTGAATCTTTTCTAACAGAGCATAGACCTACTTGTCTCTGGCCTGAATGAAGACACTATGTATGTTTTCCAAGGTTTTTCACCAGAAAGATGTTCAAGGCAAAGGCAGATAATGCCTCTTCTTGCAAGATATGCATGAAGTCCAGAGACACGGGAGGATTGCCGGGAAATGGTCCTTATCTCCAGTCTCTGCTTTCTCTAATGCATCTTGCAGAACACCTCTAGATTCCTCTTCCTCAAACACAACCACGGGCTTATCAATCTTTTCTTAATCACTGTCTAGGTGTCTGCATCTCATGCAGCATCAAATCAAATCACCTTTACTGGCATTGTAGGTTCAGCGCAGCCTGGCGCAGCCGGGTCATGAGAGTTCACCTTTCCACCCACACAGGCAGCCTCACCGGCTCCAAGCCTCATTCTGCTCAAGCTCCCTGCTCAGTCTGGAAGGCCACAGCTCTCATGGGTGTCTGTTGAAATCCAGGTTCCTTTACTGCTCACACCCATTCTAGGAGGCCTTTCCTGTGGGAGCATTCCTCTTACTTTTCCATGCACCTCTCTGTTTGCATCTTCATTTTGGATTTTACGTCAGTGGCTATGAATTATTATTTCATGCCCATATGTATCACTTCCCTTGAAACTGCAACAACCCCAAAGGACAAGACCATTCCTTCCTTTTCTTATCCCTCAGGACATGCAATGCAGTGTCTGGCATATAGCACATCTCCTTCTATCCTGTTACCTAGATTGAATTTTTGCTAATGTTTCTACAAATCCAAAAAGCAGAGATTGAAAACTTTCCACCAAGGACAAGACCATTCCTTCCTTTTCTTATCCCTCAGGACATGCAATGCAGTGTCTGGCATATAGCACATCTCCTTCTATCCTGTTCATTAGATTGAATTTTTGCTAACGTTTCTACAAATCCAAAAAGCAGAGATTGAAAACTTTCCACCAAGGACCCCAAAAAGTTGCATTAGAACTTTTTTTAAGAGAGGGACAGTGAAAGAGAGAGAGAGAGAGAGAGAGAGAATCAATTTTATTTAGTTTCTCATGTGGCTTTTGTTGCTCTGACACTTTGTTGTACATGTGGTGCTGTGGTTTGAATCTGCATCCTTCAAGCATGCCAGGCATGCACTGGAACCACCAAGCCACTGCTCCAGTCCCTGCGTTAGAATTATTGACTGAATGTTAGCCAGACTATTTTCCTTTTCCTTCTTGCAAGCCCCCTTTCAGTGGCTACATCATTTTCATCCCAGTTTCTTCCCCAATCTTCCTTGTCTCCTACTGATAAGGATGTGTTTCCTGGTGTCTGTCTAGTCAGCAGGCAGGTCAGGGTCAGGGAGGGGCTGGTCTTGCCTCAGCCCGTAGTTCTGCTCTCAGGTAGTCGTTCATCTTCCAAGGACTGTGCACTCTCCCATCCTTTTATCATGCTATTCTTATATAGTACCTTGCTATGCTCCTTCTTTTTTAATTATTCTTTCTTTTCAACAGTGCATTTCCTTTACTTAAGTTTAACGGCAGATTCCTGCCTGAACCCAGAGAACACCTACCTGCTTCCATGGTTAAAAACCATTACCACACGCAGGGTAAGAGGAGTATCCTGGGAAAACAGCTAAAGCTGTCAGTGACTGAGGTTCCAGAATATTCTGTTTAAGTTGAACTATCAGTCATGGACCTGAAGATTGTGATGTTAGGTCAAATCAAAGAGGAAACACAGCTACAAGCCCTAAGGTTTAGACAGAAACTGTGCTCAGCGTTGTCTCCAGTGTATATTCTCCCTGGAAAGAAAGAAAATAATACGTTAGTTATTTTTTTCTTATTTGTATTAACACGAATTTGCACTTTCAAGTGGGAACAGGAGGGAGCACATAAGATGTCTGTGGCTCAGACAGAAAGAAGCCTGTAGCATTGAGTGACCCCTCGTGAGCTCTCCCGGCAGGCTGAACCAGAGCCCTGCTCACCTCTCATGAACCCAGTTCTACTAACTGAGGTCAGGTCAGAGACCGAGAGCTCATTTTTATCCATTCAAGTAACTCAGGAGATCCCCAGAGCACATTACACCAGCAGAAATTTAATAAGGTCACTTTCAAAGACTGTTTAGGGGAGTTGCTAGCACAAAGCTCTTCTCTGGCTTTCCAGGACAATTCAGTACTTCTGTGGGGATATTTGTGCATCAGCTTGCACAGATTCTGCGGGACACAAAGCCCTGACTGTGTCCACTTCTCCTCAGGGAGTGGGGCTTCAAGAAATGCAGCTGGACCCTTCTGATTTTTATCCAGGCCATATTCAATCTTTTAAAAAGATGCTTTAGGAGTAGAGAACACAAAGAGACAATAGTCAAATAACTAAAGTGTTTTTATGCTAACCTACTTCCAGGATAAACCTTTATAACATCATTCGTGTACTCTTAATGCAAGGAACTAAAAGAATAGTGATTCACATATAGATCTTGCTAGATTTATTTCCTCATGGGAATTAAGACAAGCATGATTAAAATTAATATAATATCTCCTGCAAAAAAAGGTGAGATGTTCTTTAGATTTCATTTTCCCTTTTATCTAAAATTTTGGTCTATAATAATCAGAATAATGTACAGTCTGAATGTTATAGGATAGCCCCTGATGTCAGACAATCAACTCTAGTTCCTGACCTCCCTTGAAATTAAACTGTAATTATCAAACATGGATGTTCAAAAATTTTATTCATCTGCCAGGGAAAGAAACAGAATATTATAGGCAGGCTTGAAGCCCTATAGAGAAAAAGGATTTATACATATTTACTCCTTGTATCTATATCCAAATCTCAAAATATTACAAATACATCCTTAGAGTTTCTTTAAGCTCAAAGACATAAGAAAATGAGTACATGGAAAACCTTGTTCCGTGTAACGGCTGTTTACTCTCCTATTTTTACTACCACATTTGATAGCAGTGTGTTTGAGTCTGTCCTTGGACAAAGCCCAACCACAGCAGCCCTTTCCTGCCTTTCAGAGTCAGAATGCATCCTCCGAGAGAAGTCTAGCAATCTCTCAAAGAACACAAACTCTTCATCTTGGCTTAGGTGGCATCTAAGTTCCTACTGCTCAAGCTGAGAATCTTATATTTTACCTGATATCATCCTTGTCTCAAATTCAGACTTATTGTCTCTAAATCTTCTCCACTAATACCTCCAGACTGACCATTCCCTACACTCAGTGCCACTCTTAATAACCATAGAATGTCATCAATACTTACTTCTACCTGCCTTTTCCCCTAACCGAAGGAACTAGGCTAGAAATTTAGGTAGCTCTAGAAAGAGTATCAGAGAATGGAAATCTTTTGCACTGAGGGTACTAGAGTAAGTTAGAGTAAATTCTCAGAACAACTACAGCAAAGCCTTATGATCACCCCCATGACGCTTAGGGAAAAAAAGAGATGTGCCTAACTCAGGTCAGCCAATGCAGCAGCAGAAAGTGGCAGATGAGTTGGCATGTGTGTGGCTTTGCTCCTCTGCCAACAGAGGAAGGAATGATCCTCTGCACGCCCACACGTGAACACACGTGCTTTCGTGACAGGTGAACTCCAGAGGGAGACAGGGAACAGTGAGATAGGGGGTTGAAAGAACATGATGTTCGTGTCTTATCGAGTCCTGTGGACTTCATAGGAGACTCTAGAGTGGTAGTCTGCTTGCACATTGTCTCAGGTCAGATTTCCTGGAAGCAGAGCCTGCTGCAGGGACTCAGGTATATATGATTTAATGAGTGGGTGCTCTATAATAAAAACACTGTGGTGTTGGGGTAGCTTCCTGGAGTTTATGTGTAAGATAGGAATCCTCTAGAAAACATTTAAGCTATTAGCAAAACATTTGTAGAAACTGAACGAGCCCATGTAGAGGGGTCAGCTTCAGTGTTCCTGTGCCAACAGGGCCCACTACATAAAACAAAACCCACTGATGAAGCTATACATGCTAGAGCTCCACCTGAAAGACTATTTCAGTGAGTCAAAAGTATTACTTGGGTATCTGTAGCTCCTAAATACCCTGGTGTAGCTCCAAGAGACAGCTGAGATGTAGAACCACTGCCCTTACAAAGAGGGACTAGAATCAGGCTGAGGATTAGTGTCAGGAAATGCCCACGGATACCCTGAGCATAAGGGTTAATATGTGAGGGTGCAGAAAATGAAATCTGGCTCAAAAAATGGGAAAAAGTCACTTTCCACCCATTTCTTTGTCATAATCTGTTGGATCAGGATCCGAGAACACTGCAGAGGGCCTGCAGAGGCTCAGTGCAGGACCTCTGAGAAACAGCATGGTCTGGATAGCTCCTGAGTTAGCAGAAAGGCAAGACCCCTTCTCAAATGACTGTGGCTGCATGTGGGGAAAAACAAACATGACTAATTCCTCTGCACTAGACACACACCTGTAGGGTCTTCCAGAAACAATTAATGGAGATTTGAGTCATGCAAGGAGTTTAGAGAATCGATATTTATTGCTAGCGTGACTCCATTTTCATTTTCAGTCTAATAGTGCTTGAACATTCTGGGTTGTGCAATATTTAGATAACAGAAATAATCAAATCAACAGAAATTTCTGGACTCTCAAGGCCTAAGAAATGGTTATGCACATAATGGCAAGTCCATAAAATGGAATACTATTCAGGCCTCAAAATCAAAGTGTATAAACAGGGCAACTATCGTTAACAACAATTTATTGAATTGTTGAAATGTGCTTGAGATAGTATATTTTAAGTGTTCTCATTCCCCCAAAATAGGACAAATATATGAAATAATGACATTTTAAGATTTAACATATGTTTAGTTTAACCATTTCATGAATTTCACGATGCTACATGTGGCAAAGCACCACACAGCATAACATAAATATGAGCAAATTTTATTTGTCAATAAAAATGTGCTAAACATTAAAAATCATGTTGTACAATATGTGCAATAATATTTATTGATGTAGGAAAATATTCTTTACATAATACTAAAATGGAAAACAGCATACAACGCTCTAATATGTCAAAATAATGTGAATATCATTTCTGGAATTATGAATAATTTCCCTTTCTCAGACTATCTTCATTTAATATGTATTATTTTAACAATTTAAAATTAAGATACATAAAGACAAAGCCTGTATATTTTCCCATTATAAGAAATTAGTCTTTCCTCAAAAAATTAGGGCTGGAACCACCTTATGACCCAGCTATCCCACTTCTGGATATTTTCCCAAAAGAGTTCAAATCAGCATATTATAGAGATACGGCTTCATCAGTGTTTATAGCAGCTCAATTTACTATAGCTAGACTATGGAATCAACCCAGATGTCCCTCACTAGACGAGTGGGTTAAAAAACTTTGGTACATATATACAATGGAATACTACTCGGCCATTAGAGAAAATGATATTATAGCTTTTGGAGCCAAATGAATGGAGATTGAAATTTTTATGCTAAGTGAAATGTCCCAATCTCAGAGATTCAAGGGATGAATGTTTTCTCTCATTTGTGGAAGCTAGAATACAACCGGAAACAGTATGTCAGATGGCTAAGCTAATAATTACCTCAAAATGTATAAATTTTTACACAAACAGGGAGAACCTTGCCTAGGATACCTGGAATCGTAGGGAGAGGGGCAGGGAGTGGGCAGGGATTAGGAAGGATATCTAGGAGACTGGAGGGAGGAAGTATGGGGGAATCAGAAGGAGATCTCCAACCTCCATGAGAAGTCCATTTAACACAGGAGTTCTTTTGGGGGGGAACATAGAACCATGGGGAAACTAAGGGGGGGCATCCATGACATGGCAACAGCCTTGGCTAACTACTTGAATATACATTTGTTCTTGATTGCTTGATAATGATTCCCCCCTCAATTGTAAGTCCATATTCAACTAATAAAAATAAAAGAAAAAAAAAAAAAGAAATCAGTCTTCCACATGACTCTCAGCCATCTAGAATGATGCTGAATTTGGAAGGTGAATCAATTCCATGTAACAGTCTTCACTCCCTCCTCTTATTTTTACCTAAGTACTTGGAAAAGTACTTTTGATAGAAATATCTACAAATTGGCCTATATGATCTCAGTGAGTTTAGGTTACATAAAACTGGTAATCCCTACATACTATTCCTCCAAATACAGAAAATTATAAAAATGTTCAGAAAAGAAAAAGCAACCACTAAAGACTAGGAGTAAGAATTGCATTGAATTTCTCACCTTAAATATTGGCAGCTAGAACAAAACCATGGTTTCCCTTTAAATTGCTGCAATACAATTATTTTTAATCAAGAATTATAAAACCATGGGGTCTGGAGCGGTGGCTCAGTGGTTACAGCTCTTGACTTGCATGCTTGAGTACGAGGCTTCAAACCCCAGCACCACATACACAATGAAGTGTCTGAGCAACGAAAGTCCATGAAAAACTAAATAAAATTGATTCTGTCTTTCTCTCTTTCACTGTCCCTCTCTCTTATATAAAAAAAAAGAATTATAAAACTATGAGGCTATTAACCATATGTGAGGTTAGAATATGCAAAATTAAATAAGCAAAAATTTAAAAAATATTTCCCATGCACCATTTCTCAGAAAGTTATTAGATGATTTGCTTCACCAACATACAGGAATAAACCAGAAAGAAATACAGGAAATCAAGAAACCAGGATTCCAATGCAGGAAAGAGTCAAAGGGCAGTACGTGCCAAGCCACGTAGTCATACCAACACTTCATCAAGCCTGGTAAGCAAGGAGTTCCAATGCCGCAGGAGGGCAAAGGGCTGGAGGGGCTGATTCTTCAGAATAGAAATGTAACTGATAAATCATCTAAGAGTTTGAACTCCACGGAAAACAATGTCAGATTTCCTCATGGCAGCGCAAAGCCTAAATATTCAGAGAATTAAACAAATGTAAAAATAACCCCATTATCTCCAGGAAAATATAGGAAGTCATTCAGAGAGCAAAATATAATTATGGAATATTATTTTGCTCATAGGAAACAAAATAATATACTATAACAAGAAAAAGATGCCTATATTTACATTGTTCTACAGAAAAGAATTCAGTAATAGGCAGCCAAGAGCTAGTAAAGTGTATTCTTCTCAAGCTCCACAAAGATACTGCTCTACCATTCCTCTGCTGAGCAAGATTGCTGCCAGCACTCCAGCACTCCTATTCATATTCCAAGTAATGGTTTGCAGAAAAGGGGAAAGAAAGAGCAAAGGAACTTTCCAAGTCTTCACATAAAATTTCTTCTCACATGACTCTACCTAGAACAAAGAAGACTAAACGATGCAGTCTTTTCCCAGTGGTCTGTGACCGCAGAGGAGACATGGTTCTTCCTCTGAGGAAGGAATAAGGGATATTTAAAAAGACCATTTAACACCACTGCCACAAGATGCGTGCTTAGAAGCTTCTCTAAACTGTGAAACGATAATAATTAATCATTCAAAAAATGCTCATATAGCATACCCACTACACAATGAGATTTTCCTCACTTGGATGCTTTACCTCCCGGATCAATTGGTAACATTATGGCAAAAGTACATTTGTATTGCCAGGTTTCAGTTTATGCCTATGAATTTTAACTCAAGGAAATGGAGAGCTTCATTTAAATACTTACTATGCTGTGTTTCAAAAATGCTATTGTAACTTTATGGGGCTAACAAATATTCTACAAATATTCACTGTGCAAAACACATTGAGAAAGTGAACAATTATTTTGTTTTGTATTGCTATACAACATGATCCCCCAGTATGAATAACAGTTGCTGTATTTTCTCTTCTGCAAGCGGCTTTGGTGCGTTTCTGCACAGTGCTGGCATCCACAATGTAGGTACAGGAGCGGGAGGGGCCTGGACTGCTGGATGCCCCAAGCTTCGTCTGACATTTTAATAAGCACGGTGAGTTTATGGTCTCCTGGCTACTTGCTATTACAAATTTGGTTCAGTGGCTATGTGGAAGCTAGATATTACAAGACTTCAAGGGCAGCCAGTCTCCGTGATTCAATGATGGCAGAAAAAGCCTGTCTTTATTTAGATCAGCCCCCAATCTAATTAGCCTACCAGCACCAGCTAATGCACTGGTTAAATCCAAAGTGTGAAAGTGTGACACTGTTTTAGACAGTGTCAATTTTTATTTAAGTTTTAGCATCAATTTTAAAATAATTAAATCAGACATTTACAGACACACCAAAGCAGCTAAAATTCTAGGAATTCAGTTTAAGCAAATGCCATAGTTCTAGATCGTAAGAGCTGCCAGTCTCCTGAGGTTTCCAGTCTGCTCTCTGTGATCTGGTCTTCCTCAGGACGATCCTACACAACTCTGTAACCCCTGCTTTAGTACTGTTTTCCCATGCCCTTTCTTTAAACAAGACTACTTAGTCTGAAGTTAAGAAATAGACATAGTTTGCCAGTATCACTCAGGAGGTGGTGAGGAGATTTAAAAACACTCCTGTTCCCTGCCACCTGGTATCTGCTCTCAGAGTCATCTCAGCACTTTGTAAACATGCAGTCCTGGGTTTCGTGCCAGCGGGCATGTCGCACTGCCAGCAGAAGGCTTGGCTTGCTTCTTTTTCTTCATGGAGACACACTCTTGAAGAGCGGTAAACAGAGAACTCATTGTGAGTTGAGGGGTCTCAGCCACGTGCCGCTCCAGATGAGTTGACTGTGGAGAAAAGAGCAAAAAAGAAACCAATGAAAATTTAACTTGAGTGGATGTGTGATGCGCTCTGTTAGCGGTAATTACGGGTGACGATGGACTGAATGGTGCATTGCTGGGCTCTACTGCAAGCTGCAAGCACATTGTTCCAGTCCGGCTCTGCTGAATGCTGGAGTGCTGGAAATAAAAAATGGTTGTGACCAGATGTTCTTAGAGGGCAGCAGGTTGAAAAAGAACTTTTGTTGCTTTCCAGTAACCACACACACAATAACACACAAATGCTCAAGTATCTTAGGAATATAAAAGGACTCTAACCTTTTTCTGAAGCTGCCAAGAAATAAATGCAAACGTTCAGCAGTTTCCTGACCCCATGACTATCGGAGGCTGGGGTGTTGGTAAACTGACACAACCATTTGTCCAGATGACATTTACACTACAGAAAACCATACTATTGTGGTACCCTGAAACCTAAGTCTAAGAGAAAGAAATTGTTCCAAGAATAAAAATTAAGAGGAAATTTCATATATTGAGGAAAGAAAATTCCTAGTGGCCAACAGGGAAAAACCCCAGGCAACCCCAATTTAAAAAACTTTCCACAGAGTTGTTCCTTTGGGGAGGTTAATTATAAATGGACAATGTTTCTTTAACCCAAGGTCAGAGTTCCTTTTGTTAATAGGGAGCTAGGGAATTCTGGGAGACCTGGAGAGAAGCTGGTCCACCTTGCACCTCCAGTTAGGATGGAGAAAGCATGCTCAGCTGTTCCGAGGATGTAGATGCTGGAAGTGGAGCACAGTGGAAGAATGGCCTCCACCGCAGAATGAGGCAGGAGGCTCATTCTGTGCAGGGCCAAGGCCAGAGGTCTGCGTTCAGCGGCTGAAGAAAGAGGGTGTAAAACTAGCAATGGATGGAGTAGAGGAGCAGGAGCTGGCCAAGGGATCCTTAGCAGGCTCCAAAAGAAAATACAATATTTTGTGCATCCCCATCATAGACAGCCTTGTAACACATCTCAAGAGCCAGGGTAAATAACAGAATTGAATTTAGCATTAAGGTTTTAGGAGAAAGCTTTCTAACTTGCAGCAATAAAATTTGAAGCATATATACTTACATTTTCAATATTTTCTTTTCATAATTTATAAGTAAAGTGAGCTCACATATAAAAGCTTTCTATTGAAATCCTGCGTTGTAATTGGCAAAATCATTCCTCAGGGGGAAAGAAAGTCTCTGCTAAGTTTAACCGCATAGTAATCCAAATCACAATTTAAAATCTCTGTGACATTCACAGAAGCACCGAAGCACAGTACCTGGGTAGCTGTGATAGAGGGTAGGTCATATATATGTGATATCCAGATACTTCTCTGCTTATATTTTGGTTAAAGTGAGACACATCACTGGAAAAAATAAAAGCTGCAGGTAGTTCTCCACTGAAGCACCCGAAACTGAGCAGCGATTTAATAAGCTGGCGTGTCAGAGAACTAAAGGATCTATTCTGATAGAAGAAAGTAACCTTCAGGGTTTGGAAGAAGCTTTCAGATGGAAAAGTGGGGGTTTTTTTTGTTTGTTTGTTTTTTGTTTTTTTTGCCAGTAACATAATATTAAGTTAGAAAAGATCTGTAATACCTGCCATTCATCTGAGCTTGGGGGAAATATAAAAAGCTAAGCAATAAAGGTGAGGGAGCCTGTGCAGCATGGAGGTGGGGAAGTGGCTCTGCAAAGAACAAAGGAGGCCCCTCAAGCATTGAAGGGAAGGCAGAAGGCACACAGACAAGCATCCTAATAACAAGAGTCACCCAGGGGGCCACACTCAGAGCGCAGTGAAAAATGCCAAACACATACAAGAAAATAACACCCAGAGCGTTCCCTCAGAGCTGGATAGGACTTGAAGCACTCTGGAGTTTTAAATAGGAATCCAATAACAAAAAGTCATGACCCCTTTATACTAATGAAGAAACATTGGCTCCGAGAAGTTAAGGGACTCGTCCAAAGTCACAGAATTTAACAAGTTGAAGCACTGAGTATCAATGTATTCAGTATTTAATAATATTCAGTGCTTGTAAAGGAAAACCCCTTTATATACTAAGCTTTATATAAATACCAAATGTTAGCTTTGTAGGGGGTCTTTTTTAAAAAAATTTTTGTTAGTGCATTATGGTTTTACATACTGTTGGGATTGTCACATATTCGTAGATGCACACAATTCAGCAATACAATTTGTTCAATATCCCCCACACACACATCCCTCTACCTCCCTCCTCCTCCTGTCCCCTGATCCATTGCCTTTCTTTTGAGTTCTATATTGTTCCTAAAAAACCCAAATACAGTGACATAATTCTTACACCTATGAAGAACATTTTTTGTATATATGGCTATAGAACATACAGTGACATTTATAACTGCTTGGAATGTACCCTGCTTTATCTCAGTTCCAACATTTTCTCTTCTCCCTTCCTATCATCTGTAAGGGGCCTTCTTGATTAGCGAAATTAAATTGCTTTAATTACCTCCTTAGAAGGATTTCTTCTTGGGTTTTCCCTAAGTCCCTCTTCTGCAGGGGAAAGGATTCTGACTAGAAGTCAGGCCTCCCTGAAAGAAGGTGTAGTCCTCTCCTGCTCTGACTTTTTGGTAGAAAAGACTGCAACTACTGGTAGAAGCTGCCTGAACACATTGCCTGCACTGGCCAGGTCACCTGCCCTTTGCTGAGCTTCAGATAGCAGGCAGAGGACACTCCTTATGTGTGGCTGACTCAGTTGTTAGCAAGGGAGGCAACTTGGACACAGTTGTAATCCTTTACCTTATTTCTCAAGTCCCTGTTCATTAAATGAAAAAGAGGGGTGCTGTTCACTGAGCACCCACTTGGAAACATCAGCATTAACACCATGTTTTCATTCCAAGAACAGTGCCGTTGAAACTTCAGAACTGGACATCATACGCTGGGAAAGGAGGAGTAATTTGAGCCAATCTTCCTGGAAAAGCTCATCACCCTATTTTTACAAACAATCTCAAAAGTCTAAAGAGACAACAAAAGAGACTTGTGAAGGTAAAGCTCAGTTTAGAGCTGCTTCCCCCTCATTGGACTCAGAAGTTGTAAGAACTCATGGGAAGAAAGAAAGTGCTGTGTTCTAGGAATGCGCATGAATGAAAAGTAGTTAGGCCTGGTAGACATCACAGCTGAGATTCAAAGCATTCCACTTCTTGAGATAGAGGAGAAGCAGTTCTGCATTGCTAGAGCCACCAGGAAGCAGCAGATTGGAAAATGCAGTCTCTGCACAGAGAAAACATCCTAATGGACCTTAGATTGTTTCCACAAAAAATGACAAGCCCAACGTAATTAAAAAGGCATAATTTGATAGAAAGACAAGAACACAGTAAGTAAATGATCAAAAATAGGGATTGACGATTCACAAAATTGCATATCTGAATGTTCAGCAAATATGAAAACATACTCAGAATCTTAATGACGAAAATATACTCAAAATTTCTAGTAAATAAAGAAATAAATTAAGATTGAGATCATAATTCACCCACTAAGTCATTATAAATTTTAGAATGCTATCATTTCTCTTATTGGTAGGGATATAGGAATATTTGAACTCTTAAAAAAACTACACGCAGAAATGTTAACATATTACAGAGTTTTGTGGAAAATGATCTTTCAATACATATTAAAATTTAAAAAAAGACTTTGTACTGGATCCATTCTACTCATGATACTCTTATTTCACAGATAAAAAAATATCAGTGCACAAGGGCATATGTTATCAGTGTTTATTGTTACATTATTCCTAAAAGCAAAATAGAAAAATAAAAAATGTTATTTCATACCGAGTGTATTAGTTCATTTTCTGTTGACAATAATACAGCATCACAGACTGGGTGAGTTATAACAAGATGTTTATTTTGGCTCACAGCTATGGAGTTGCAAAGTCACATGAGATGGTGACCTTGCTGGCCAGAGTCCTGAAGCAGTGCGGGGTGTCCTGAAGAGCGGAGTGTGCCCAACTGTGTGTCTTTTCTGGTCTTTCTTCTTCTTCCTCCACCAGGATTCGATCATAGTGACTCTGAACTGAAGACTCAATCAATCCTAATTGCTTTCCAAAGTCCCCAAGCACCCTCTTAATACCTCACAATGGGATTAAACTTCAACAAATGAACCCTTGAAGAATACACCCAAACCATGTTCAAGCACAAAAATGTACTCAGCATATACCTAGTCAATGGAGAAATGTGTCAAATTATATAAGCCGGAAAGTCATTTCCTGGAATAACCTTCCCTGTGTAACTGCTTATTAGGGTTGAGCATGAGACAAATTTTCCCAAGATCTGTAGGCCAGAAAGAAGTGGTAGTCTCATCCCACTCTGAAGGTCTCTCTAGGTGGTCAGGTCCCATTACATTCAAGACATCATCACAAACGCACATGATGTGACTGATCCAGGGGTCTTCTGGCTAGCCCAGGACAACCGGCAGCCCCATATTGACCTCCATTCTCATGGAATCCTCTCTTCAGCTTCTCCGACCCTGAGGACAAGCACTTGTGCAACTCTGCAGTGAAGGGCATCAGGTTTTCATTCTAGCTCAAGCGCTTAACTGAAGTCAGGGAGAGGAAAAGCCACTGTGGGTCCATGTGACCTCATAGGCTCTAGTTGCTCTTTACGGTTACCTGCATTTCCCTTACTCTGCCTTGCTTCATTTCCATCTTTTTCCCTAACTGCTGACTCTTCTCACCTATATAAACTTCACAATCAGACCATAGGCGGAGGAAACAGCATCAGCAGCTTTGACAAACACACTGGGTCTAGTCCTTACAACTTTTTTCCAAATCACTTAAGGCCATTTTGCTTCTCTGATCAAACTATCTGATACAACTTGCATTACCAGAAAACTATCTGAAGAAATAATACATAAAAACAAAGATTGCAAAAGAATTGTGACTTCAAATGTATGCTAAATTATGTGTATATGTAAGGATATAAAGAAAATTGATTTTTAAGAAAAAATATAGACAGGAATTAAAATATTTTCTGTCTATATTCCAGAGAACGCATGTTTGTTTATGTATGCCCTTTTCTAAGAACATTTCTCAAAGGAATTAGGCAGTAAATGTCCAATATCTATTTTCTTTCTTTTTAAAAACTGTCTGGATCATCAAGAATTCATCTAATAAGGAAAATTCAGGTTTTGAGTGATTTTTAATCATATATAGTTTGGGGATGATCTGTGAAGAAAAGCAATTAAAAATATGTATATATATATATTATATAATATATATATATGTATAGGAGAAGAAATCATGTAAGGATTGGAAGCTTTAAAAACTGACAAACATCAAAAATCCAGAAAAATAATATAATATTTTTTATTAATGAACTGTCATATACTTCTAGGTTGTTTTGTTGGGTATATGATCTCATTACTTCTCTCTCTGTATATGTCAGTTTAGTACTTTCTATGGATGAAAAGGGAAGATAATTCAATTTTCTTCTTAGCATAATTGATGAAAACTTGCTATTTTTAAAATACGCATGGTTTTTTCAAACACAGAGAGGGACAGTGAGAGAGAGACAGACAGAATCAATGAATGCTATTTAGTTTATCATGTGCTTTTATTGCTCCAACACTTCGTTGTGTATGTGGTCCTGGGGTTTGAACCCCCATCCTGGTGCATGCCAGGCAAGTGCCATAACTGCTGAGCCACTACTCCAGCCCCTTATTTTTTGATAGTTTAGGTTCATATTTCATTAAATCATATAAATTTTAAGACTGTTATCAGTTTTGGAAATCTTATAGCAAGGTTCTTTCACATTTAAACAATAGAATTTTATTTAATTTATTTATTTTATTATTTTATATTTTTTGCAATAATAGGAATCAAACTTGGGATCTTGACATGTTAGGCAAGCACATTACCATTGAGATACATCCCTACCCATTTTCATTTTAATTTGAGACAGGGTTTTGCTAAGTTGTGAAGGTTCACCTTGAACTTGTGATCCTCCTGCTTCAGCCTTCTGAACAGCTGGGACTATAGGTGCATACCACTATACCAAGTATGCAACAAGATTTTAATGACTATATAAGTTACAATCATTTAGGCCATATCAAATTTTGCTGTGTTGTGACTAGTGAGGTACTCTGAGTCCGTGGTGTTCAAAATTAGGTTGTTGTTGATGTCCCTGGGCATGTTGACTTAATAGGGTGTAGATCAGTTCCTCCACCTGGACAGCTCAGCCACACCTATACTCAACATGTCTACAAGCCATAAAAGTAACAATTAATTAAACCTAATCTTAAGTGCATTACCAACTAACTTTTCCTTAGCATGTCAAAAATGCTGTGACCACTCCAATGTCACCATATAAGTATGACCCAATGATGGTCAGAAAATAAAACTTATAGTGTTAATAACTGTGCGTAAATATTTTACTTCTACAAATTTTACAAAATGTGACACCTTGTGAAGACTCCTCTTGAAATGAACTATGGACATGAGGTTCCTGAAGCTCAAGTCTCACTAACTTAATGGTAGATCATGCTGAAACTTCTGCCCATTATCTGCGAGGGTGGAAAATGAGACTCAATACAAGTGGCCTAACTCCTGGTCCACAATTTATTTCTTATTTCTTTTCTTCCCCTTTTTTTCTCCTCCAAACTTGGGAGAAAATGTGCAATTTCTTCAATACAGGAGTCTTTTTGTCTCACTTTTATTTTTCTCTTTTAGCAATCCAATGCAATAGCTAAGTTTTAGGATCCTGTTAATAATCAGAAATAAATCTTGAAAACAGCTTGACATAATAAAAATACATACTGGGTAGAAGTCGTGTTAGAAATTTGGGTTGATAAATCCTGCTGCCACCAACTAACTTTGATCAATTTCTCTCAACTTCACTGCTCATCTTCAAAATGAAGGCCTCACAAGATTTTCACTACAGGCCTTTTCTCTGCTTAAAATGTTATAACTATGTGTGTTATTCCACAGGGGAAATTCTTACACTTTCCTAGTCTACCTCCCTGATTCCATTTTAATTAATTTTATTTTTTGGTGAAGGGTAGCAACATATTTTTTTTAGCAATTAAAAAACAAGTAAGACACAATGTACATTTTTATGGGTTATGATATATGGTAAATCAATAATGTATGCAATGTGTAATGTGGGTAATTATCAAGTTAGAGTAATTTTTAGTCAATTTTTTTCATTGCTGTGACCACAAGACCCCACAAGAGCAACCTAAAAGAGGAATAGTTTATTCAGGGCTCACAGTTTCAGAGGTCCACAGATGACTGACTCCATAGGTCTGGGACCACAGTAAGGCAGAACTGATATCATGGCTGAATGTCATAGCAGAGGAAAGCAGCTCAGGACATGGCCACAAGGAATCAAAGAAACAGGGACAAAATATAAATCTCAAAGGCATGTTGCCAGGGACCCACCTCCTTCAGTTACTACTCAGTTAACCTGTATCAGTGGATTAATCCACTGATTAGGTTAAGGCTCTCATAACCCAATCATTTCACCTCTCAAATTTCCTGCATTGTCTAACACATGAACTTTTGGGGTACCCCTCATATCTAAACCATAACATGTAAAAAATATTCTATCTGCAATCATTAACCATCTTATGTGTTGCAAATGTTATACTCTTCTAGTCCTTTGAAAGCTTCCATCAATTTTTTTTTCTTTATTGGTACAACTCAATTATACACAATGGTGGATTTCATTGTAACATATTAGCACACATATGAAAACATACTTTGCTCAGTTTCACTCCCCAATATACCACTTTCACTCTTCTTTCTGGCTCATTCCTTTCTTCTACCCTACTGTTCTCCCTTCTATTTTCATGGCATCCTTTTACTCCTTCCATTTTTTTTTTCTCTAGCTTCTATACATGAGGAAATATAGATGACACCTTTCTGTGTTGTGAGAAATAGGAAGTCTGATGGTCCATTTTCAGAATCCAGCCTTAAGTTTCCTATATAAAATGAAGCCATCTTATGTCAGGGAACCATGAGGCTAGGAGGAAGCCATGTTTAAAACTCCCGAATTCCAGCTCCATGTACCTATAAGCACCACCCACTTCCTGTACCCATCCTATCTTCTTTGATTTTCCTTACCCTGCCTACCTACTTCCTGAACTCAGCCCTATCCAGTCTTAGCCCATTATGTAGATTGTACCCCTGAGCTCCTCCAATCAGAGTGAAAGTCAGTATTACGTCAGACTGGGGATTTCCGTTGCCTCTGTGCATGGGTATGTGCCCAGATGCTTCAGAACCACCCCTCCTTGAAAGCGCACCCTCTCACTGGGTAAAATCTGCCTTGTTTACCCACCTCTACCATGTGCTTATTTTTTGGCAAGCCTGGTTTTTCTGACAGAGTCCAACTCATCTCACTCCAAAATAATATCCTTGAGATTTTTTTTCTTTGTTTTGTTTCCTCCAGGGATTGAACCCAGAAGAACTCAACCACTGAGCCACATCCCCAACCCTTGTCACTCTTTATTTTGAGTCAGGGTTTCCTTAAATTGCTCAGGGCCTAGGTAAGTTGCTGAGGCTGCCTTTGAATTTCCAGAGCCCCTGCCTCAGCATCCTACCTGCTGCTATTACAGGCATGTGTCACTGCACCTGGTGAGATTGTCTTTAATTGGTTTAAACTATGACAGTATTACCTTTTTTCAAGTTACAGTATTAAGGAGTTTTACAACCCAGGAATTTCCTAATGCGCTTCAGTTGTTTTGTGCCTTCAGCATATTTTACCTATTATTTATTCAATATATGATTCCCTAGAATCTGGATACATGCACACACAAAAATCAACATGGTATGTATTTTGAGAGTGTTATCTTTTCCTTATGCTTGGCAGAAACAAAATTGTTTCTGTTTTACTTCATTAAGTTGTTGCACTTGAAGCAAATGATAAAAAAGGGTGTTTGTTTTATTTACGCTGTGGCCATTGTACGAGAGTCCACTGGACACAATTTGCTCGTCTCAAATTACCCTAAATGGTGCACCTTAATTAGAAGCAGCAAACAGATTAGCATTTAAAACTAAATGAAAACAGGAACCTCTAGGAAGCACAGAGGGTCTACTCTTTCCCTGCTCATAACTACCAGATTACCACTGCCTCACACCTTGGAAGCATCACAGAGAAAGTCCCAACCAATACCCATTCCTGGAATTCAGACTGTAGCCCAGTAGAAGTTGAACAGTTACCATGACATTCCTGTAGAATGGGATGTGAATAATTGAGAGTTTCTGATCAGAACTTTTTGGCAGCCTAGCAACCAATTTACATAATGGAAAAGTACTTCATTTGCTTAATTAACACTGAAATTTGTTATCAACTTCTGTAGCTTTTCATCTTTCAATGAAGAGCATTTATATGCTAAGATTTTTTAAATTAGCCTACAACATTTGCTAGATACCATGTGACTATTAGTCTGATTCAACAGACTAGTTATGTCCTTCATCCCCTCAACAAAAAGTAAGGACCTTGTCAAATAGAATATTCTCTTTGATTTGTTTAACCTACATCTCAGAATTGAAAATGTTCAAACTATAAATTAACATAAGTGGCTCAAGTCATCTCTATTGTTCTCCACTTAAATATTTTACATAAATGTTGAAATTATTAATGTAACAAGGAATAAATTATGTCAAAGAGAAACAAATTACTCATATAATCAATTACTCTTCTTCAGTCTGTGGCAGTAAAAGTACACAATTCTTGAATTAAATATTCAGCTTCCAGCTCTTTATTTCAAATTGGAAAAACCATTAAACTGAAAAGTACAATGCTTCTCAATCTAAGTTAAAAATTTTTCATGGTAGAATATTATGCCACAGAATATATTAAATAGCTACCAGTTGATAATTTTAAAAACTTAGAATCAAATAGATTTAACACAATAGTCTATCAAATTGAGATTCAGCTCCTCAATATAAAAATCAGATTATTACTAGCACATTTCGCTGCCTAAGCCAATTTTGGCAACTAAATTTTGATTCAGGAAATGAACAATTAAATTAGTAATTTAGATCTTAGAGCATAATTTTAAGAATAATAATAATAAAGCATATAAAAATGTCATGGGCTTAGAAATGTAGCTTTGCAAAATCAGACAATAGCATAAAGGTTAAATGATAATGATCACCTGTTCTTCTAGTTTGTTTTCAAGGTTTTGCAGTCACCTTCCTTTGTGTAGGATGACAAAAAGAATATAATGTTGGTAATGGTGAACCACAGTGTTGTTAGAGTGATTTTGTCTCATTAAATTTTCAATAAACATAAGGTTCTATTTCCTGGTTCCAACTTTTTTTTTTTTTAAGAGAGAGAGGGGAAGTGAGACAGAATCAATTTTTATTCAGTTTTTCACGTGGCTTTCGTTGCTCTGAAACTTCATTGTGCACATAGTGTTAGGGTTCAAACCCAGGTTCTTACACATGCCAGGCAGTCACCATAACTGCTGAGCCAGTGCTCCAGTCCCTTGTCCCAATCTTCATGTTTTAACACCCACAGCACTTTGTTCAACTTGCATATTTAATAATTCACTTCCTGTGAGAAATGCAAGATTCCTATTTGTACAAATATAGGATACAGACGATTCCATCTGTGGGCTGTGCCCTTCTTTTCCCTTACTGTCCCTGCACATCACAATCACATCTTGGAGAGATGTCTTCCACATTTTTTTTTTTCATTGTGACTTAAAAGTGCTCCCTATGCTTACATCCAACTACAGACAGACTTCCTCCTTTGCTACCTGCCCTTACCACTCTCCATCTTACTTTCTTCTTCCTGTCACTTTTTCTGCTTGCATCTTGCCTTCTTTCTCTTCTTAAATTATGACTCTTATCTTCCTGCAACCTAAATGTTTAGATGATATTCTCATTAAACTGAAAAAAAAAAAGCAGTGGTCTCAAGAAAGAAAAGGTGGGATCAGTGTCCTGCTCTTGTCATTTAATCAAGCTGCTGTGGACATAAGTAACTCAATTATCAGCACTTGTTGTTCAACTCTCTTTAAAATCTTAATCTTCCAACCATTTTTCAAATTCTACTAAAACAGAGTAAGCTTGCTCTATGAAATACCAACCAAATATTTTTCAGAGATTTTTCTCTCACTCTCTCATCTTTCAAAAAAAGAAATAACTAAGATATAAGCTGATGAGGAACTTCCTCTATGCCTTTTATAGAATCTTCATTGTAGACTTAATAAAATTTAAATAGTTCTGCTGGAAATATTAAATATTTCAAAATGTCTAATTAAAAAGCATTTGCTTTGAGTTACTTTTATGGCAAAACCATTTAGTTACTATTTGTCAAATGACATTAATTCATAAAATCCATTTGGTTTACAGATATCTTTGTCCTAGAAGCATATTAGAGTTTAATTACTCTAAATTTCTCAATGTATCAAATAAAGGATATTGAGAATCTACAAAGAATAGGTGATTTTATTTCTTCTCACAACAAATACTTATTAAGCATTCAGTGTGTGCTGTCAATTAACACAGACAATGTTCTTGTACCAAAGAGTTCATGGCATGCCAGGGAAGATTAACACCTGGTACCATTCTACACCTATATGTGAAGTGACAGGGTGCTTGACTGACTGATGGACCACCTCTGAAGTGAGAAGGAGGGTACTAGCTAGTCCAATACTCTGTCCATCCAACTTAGTTATGCCAGTTGTGGACAGCATCAATTTTAATTGGCCAAAGCGTGCACTCTCATTAGAAGACACTTCACCTTATTTGTTATTAACTACTCTGATCCTCAACCACATTGCTAGGGGAGGCTTCAGGGAAGGTGATTCTTGAAATGAGTCCTGAAAGGTGTTCACAAGCAGACCAAATGAGAGCAATGTTTCAGCTTAAGAGAATGGCTCTGGTAAGCGCACTAATGCCTGAGATTTCATACATTGCAAATTTAATAGTTTATTGTGGTAAGTGGATGTAAATAGAGGATATCATGTTAAGTGAAATTAGCCAAACTCAGAAAATCGAAGTTCAAATGTTTTCTCTCCTATGTGGACACTAAAGTAAAATAAAAGAAAGGAGGAGGGAAGGATAAGAATACATAAAGAACCATTCACATACAAATTAGTAGACCAACTAAAAGAAGTCTAACAGAAGAGAGGAAGGAGAAGGGGAGAGGGAAGGAAGGATGAGAGGGAAAAGGGGGAGGATAAAAAAAGTATATTTTTCATCTCTAAGATACTAAATAGTTCCCATACAATCAAAAAAAAAACTGGAAAAGAAAAATAATAATAATCAAAGGGGAGTCAGTAGAAGAAAGGGAACAGAGAATGGGAGGAGGTTGGGACAGGGGGAAGTGCTGTGGAGGGTTATTGGCCAAATTATATTGCTATATAGTGTGCATGTATGAATATGTAACAACAAATCCCATTGTTAGGTACAATTACAGTGCACCAATTAAAAAATGGGAAAATAATATGGTATAAATAAAAAATAGTTTATTGTGGGTAAATTAGAGTGTGTATTGGAAGCTGATGAGAGATACAATAACAGTAATATGCAGGAGTTTAAAAATGAAATTTGAGATGTTTATTAAAATAGGTAGTGTGAAGGATAAGTTAGAAACATGAACTCCAGAGCCATGTAATCCCGGGTTCAAATCATAGCTCTGCCACTTAATAGCTGTAAAACCTTGAACAAATCATGCTTCTATGCTTATTTTTCCATTTGCAGAATTCTGTAAGATAGTTTCTACCTTATAAGGTCATGTGAATATTAAATGAACCACAAACATGTAGAAAATTAGAAAGTTCCTAAATGTAGCTAGTGCTCTGTAGATTTAATTGCTTTATTGTTATTATGTGAAAAATTAAGGTCATTGAAACCCTTGAAGAAAATGTCTAACTAGTCAGATTTGCAACCCTGAAAATCCCTTTGGTATGGATCAACACATGAGGTTAAAATGAGCAAGGGAAGAAGCACTATTTTTCTAAATTCTGTTTACCTGATATTAGCAATGTTCTATTACCTTTATGTAAAATGTAAGCATGAAATGAGAATGGAAAAGATAGAAGATTTAATTATCCTAGAACAATGCTTAGAACAAAGGAAGTGTTCCATAAATGTCACCTATGACTGTGAATGTAACAGCAGTGGAATGGAGTTGACAGGAGTTATTATTTTCCATTCCCTCCCTTTTAATCTTCCCATGTATCTTAGTCCATGTTACTATAGCAGAATACCAGAGACTGGATAGCTCAAATAAGAAACTTTTATTTATCATGGGAAGGCAGGAAGGCCCAAGATGATTATAACTATGCCACCCATTTTACTCCATGCATAAATTAGGAGGAATCTGACTCAAATGAAAGTGTCTTTCTTAACTTGGTGGAAATATTTCTCATTACATCATAGAGTTTATGATCATCATAGACTGATAAAGAGAACATGCTACTTTCTCATATTTCCATTTTACAAGTGAGAATCACTATTTTAAAATCTAAATGTTGGGACTGGAGTGGTGACTCAGTGGTTATAGCGCTTGCCTGGCCTGTGCGAGGATCGAAGTTCAAAGCCCATCACCACATACAAAACTGAGTGTCAGAGCAGCAAAGGCCACATGAAAAACTAAATGGAATTGATTCTGTTTCTCCCTCTCACTGTCCCTCTCTCTTAAAAAATAAATAAATAAATAAATAAATGAAAGAAAATCTACTGGAATTCTTCCAACACCCATCAGCTGAGCATTGAGATAAAGGTACTGCTACTTATTGATAAAGAAAGTCTAAATTATAAAACTTGGTCTCTATAAGCTTCTCTCAAGTAAGACAAAACAAGTTTGGAATTCTCTACGTGTGATCTTGTGCAAATCCCATTGACATAATAAGCCCACATTTCCCCATCTGTAGATTGAAGTATTTAACAAAATGGTCTGAGCTCCCCTCCATCTAGCAATTATGAAATTTGTAAAAAGAGAGATTCAAAGGATAATTAATATATTACAACAGAATTAATATACAATATTATATTAAGTAGGCAAAAATTCCCAATTTTCTAGTTCTAAGTTGTTTTTATTTTAACAGAGAGATAGTGTCAATTTAATTTTTTCATTTGGTTTTGATTTTCCTCCACTTAGTTTTGTATGTGGTGCTGGGGATCAAATTGGTCCTTGTGCATGACAGACAAGTGCTCTACAGCTGAGCCACCTCTCCAGCCCCCAGTTCTAAGTTTTAAAAACTTCAGTTATTTTGTGGGTTTTGAGATAGTGTTTTCTCCAAAGAGCTTCAGAGCCAGTCATATATAGTATTATTCAAAGATGTACAGATAAAAAGGTAAAGTGAGTAGAGAGAAGGACTGAGACCTTGTATACTTGATCCACCCACAAAAGTGACGGAGATTTAGTGCCTAAAAGTTCATCAAACTGGTCTTTGGTTGAGTAGAGTTGGCATGACAAACCCACAGTAAATTATAGAGGGATATGGGTCAGAAAATAGGTGCTTGGCTCCACAAATAATACCAGTAATACTCAGATATTCAGATAGTACAAGCATGAGAGAAATCTTTCCTCTAAAAGCAGGGACTTATCCATGGAGATTCCAGGGGAGCTTCTCATGTTAGTAAAACATGTCTTAGAAACTGTAAGACAAAGTAATTAATCTAAGAGTATGCATTCAAAATGCTTAGGTGTTGAGACTAAAGCCTTTGCTCAGCAGAGTCACTGGTTAGTGTTTCATAGCACTCTACAAGGTCCAAGAGAACAGATTTGTGTATGCTTTTGCTGGAGCCAGGGAACACTCCCCATCTAAAGACAACTCAGCCCCTTCCACCATCACTAGTTCACTCAGAATTTTAGATTTAATGTCTCCTCCTCCTCCTCCTCCTCCTCCTCCTCCTCCTCCTTCATCTTCTTCTTCTTCTCACTCTCTCTGGATGAATTAGAGGACAGGTATCAATATCTAGGCATTTTGTCCTGAATGAACTGAAGAAAGTGGGACATTTAATATCAACTCCTCAAGTCAAAATTGGACTTGAAACTGGAAGTGGGTTGAATCTGTGAGCAGAGAAAATAGTGAACCAAGGAAGAAGAAATGGGAAAGGAAGAGTGAGAGAAAATTATGCACAAAGACCAAGAACATCTGGCAGCCTATATCTTAGTTATAGTTCAATGCACATCTGTGTAGCAATTTTCAATGGACACACTATGTTGGATTTAAGCAGTTTTTAAAAGTGTTACTAAAAGAATTGAACATCTTTCCTCAAATATTATGCTGATGCAAAAATGGGAAAATGCCACCTAGCAATCTTCACAGTGCTAAAAACATGAACCAAGAAGATATGCCCAGAATACTGCTTCATTCATTCCAATTTAGGCAGCAAAATGAACTCCAAATGCAGCTTTAAATTTACCATAACTTCAAAATCATAGTGTCATACCTCAGTTTTGACATTTATAGGTTTTAGATATGTCTCAATTTTCCATTTGTAAATCACATATCATCAGCATTTCTTGGAATTCTGGAACATTTTCAGAATTCAAAATGCATGCACACAATATAAAATGATAAGCCTTTTTGTGGTTTCAAAAAGAGTTTCCCTGACAGCAAATGCAATGTCTCTTTAAAAATACTCTACTCAGTTCAGACTTACAGCCTCATTACTATGAGGACAGTCACCTTAGGAGTATGTTGCAAATGAAGGTACAGGCACAACACAAGTAGTTATTTAGGAAAGCATAATAATAATAATGATAATAATCCATGTGTCTAACACATTTGCATGTAGCACATTCTCATAGAGAGAAAATAAAATATTAGCAACATATACAAAGGAAGAGGATGGAAAGCCGGATAATTAGAAATATAACTTTACAACTTTACATTTACATATATTACAGCTGGATCAAAGTCATAGAATGGATCTTTTTAATCATAAAGTTACTTGAAGTAGTTCAAACACTATTGTTAAGGTTTGGATGAAAGGTGTCCCCCAAAAGCTCATGTGAGACAATCCAGGAAGACTGAGGAGAAATGATTCAGTTTTGAGAACCTTAACTCAGTCAGTGAGTTAGCCCCTGATAGGGATTAAATGGTAACTGTGGTGTGGAAGGGCATGCCTAGAGGAGGTGGATCACTGGCGCATGCATTTGGAATATGTATTTAGTACCTGGCACAGAGTTTCTCTCTCTGCTTCCTGGAACCATGCCTTTTGTCATCATGTTCTGCTCCTCTCAAGTCCCACGGAACTGAGCCAGCCTTCTATGGACTAAGACTTCTGAAACCATGAGCCCCTAAATGAATTTTTCCTCCTAAACTTGTTTTGTCAGATACTTGGGTCACAACAATGAAAAAGCTGACTAACAGAAATTGGTACCAGAAGTGGGCCGTTGCTGCAACTATCTGACTATGTGGTTTAGAAGATTTGGGAGTTTTGTGCAAATTGTGGGAGGAATTTTGGAAATTTTAGCAATGCAAGCTAGAAAAGCTAAAGATTGTTGTAAGTAGAACTTAATGGGCAATTCTGGTGAGAGCTCAGAAGACCAAGAATGCCTACAGAACTGTGCTAAGTTAAGATAGGGCTCAAGAAGTTTCAGAAGAGAAGGAGGACTCTGTTGAAATTGGACTAGAGGTCATTCCTGTTATGTTCTGGTTAAGAAGTTGTCTGCATTTTGCCCATGGCTGGAGACTTTCTCTGAGTCTGATTTTAAAGGTGATGTAATTCTTAATCTAGTGGAAGATTAATGGGAGTAAAACTGAGGCTAAAGAAGTTGCAATTGTTAAAGACATTACTGCCAAGAAAGAAGTGCTACAGACTGCCCAGAAGCAAAAAGAAGGATAGCTCAAGGGCATCTCAGGAACTGGCAAGAGCACTCCCATCTCAGGCTTAAGGGAGTAAAAATTCCTTTGAGAAGAGACCAGTGGGGCACCCTTCTTGCACATGGGGGCCCAGGAAGATTGTTTTTATTTTAATTTTAATTTTTGAACAACCATACAAATTTTTAACAAAATAATATAAAATGTGCATAGTTTCTGGGTACTAGATTTTCCCCCAGGTGTGCCCCCCCCCAATTTTCCACCTGTATCCCTCCCTTCCCTCACCCACAATAGCTCTAAAAAAGTATTAGGTTGTATAACATTACACCTTATCTGGATTTAACACCTGATAATAGACCACCTTTTTTCCAATGTGTTCAACCGCCCAAGCTGCTGCAGCCATGGTCCCTCAAGGGTTGGCTAGTGCTTGAGATGGCGGCAGACCTTAGTGTCACCATGTGGAGCTGGTTCTGCAGAACTGCAGGAAACTGGAGTTAGGAGGTCATGGAGGCTTCCACTGAGATTTCAGAGGAAGGCCTGGGAGATCAGGCAGTGTGCCAGTGGGTCAGAGTCCCTGCAGGCAGCCCCTGGGAGTGCAGTGCATGGAGATGTGAGGAGGAAGCCAAAGCTGCAGTGCAGACCCCTACATTTAAGAAATACCAGTACTGTAGAACCTTTGCTGAGGAAAGATGCAAGAATTGAACACAGACAAAGCCAACAGAGAGGCCATACGGACAGCAACCAGCAAGGCCATGGGGGCAGAGCCACACAAGCCCTTTGTGGAGAACATCATTATGTTGTGCACTCCAGATGCTGGACATGGAACTACAAGACTTGTTTGCCCAGCTGGATTTAGGTCTTGCTTTGGTCCCATCGCTTCTTTCTATGCCCTTATTTTTCTGAATGAAAATATTTACCATGTACCTTTAAAAATTGGACATATGTATGATCTGATTTTTTACAGGTGCTCATATTGAGAATTTGCTTTGACTAAAACAAGTATGAAAAGATAGACCCTTTGTAGAATCTGTTACCATAAATCAGTGAGCTCCAGAATAAAATATAAATTTTACTTTCACGAGAAGTAAGGGAAATATCCTAAATGTAAATCAAGTGAACACAGTCTGTGAACTGAAATCAAAGAGGTAAGCTTTGAGAACATGCAAGGAATGCTCTGAGGCAAGTGCTGATTAGTTGGAAACAGGAAACCAGGACTGGGGGTGTGGCTCAGTGGTAGAGTGCTTGCCTAGGATGTACAATGTCCTGGGTTCAAACCCAGGCAATGCAAAAAGGAAAGAGAAGAAAACACAGAATCTAAAATTCTTAAAATGAACCGGTGATGGTGGAAGGGGCTTGAGGGGCTTCTGATGGGGTGTTCCTTGGCTCCAGCAAAAGCAATCACAAAACATGCAAACACCCTTCATTTTAGTCAAATAGATTTTCTATAGATAAAGATCTACAAAGTGTGTACTTACCTTCAAGTATCATCAACATGAAAGGAAATAAGTTATCTTGAGAAAGAGCCAGCAGAACTAGACAGTGCGGTTTCAAATATTGGCACTAACAAAAAGAGATACGAAATAGCTACTGATAAAAGTAAAATTGAAAATAAGTGAAAAGAACAATAAACTACCAAAAATTATGAATATTTGAAGAGAAACCAAATATGTCATCAGGAATTGTAAAATGTGATGAATAAAACTGAAAACATTTATGGTGGGTTTAACACAAATATTCGGTGCTCAATTAGAATTTATTGACTAGAATCAATAAATGAATGAATGAAATAAGAAATTGGAATATATACATAGAAAAGAGTTCCAAGGGAAGAAAAAAATATAGAAAATGTTTGAAGAGGTAATAACGATGAGGACAAAGATAAAATGTTAATTTTCAGAAATAATTAAATGCTCCAACTGAAAGATTCAAGTAGAATAAGCAAAAGAGAATCTGCTCCTAGAAATATCAAAGTGAAGCTAAACAAAACCAAAATAAGGACAGACAGCAACTAGAGGAAATATATACAAATACATGAGAAAAAAAGACCTTTTTTTTTTCAGAATACATTCATTAACCTTAAAGGAATGACAATTAGTGAACAAAAGACCTCTCACCATCAGGAAAAAAAGTCCAAAGACTATGAAACTACATTTTCAACATGTGAAAGAAAGTAATCGATAACCTGGATTGATCCATTCAGCAAAAATATGTCTTAAGCAGAGAAAAGAGCTGGGGGTATTTTCCACCAACTGAAAACTTAGAGGTTACTATCAATAAACATATATCAATGGTGGTAAAAGATGTGCTTCAGCACAAAAGAAAGTAACCCCAGATGGAAGGCCTGAGGCACATGATACGTGGAAGCATAAAAATGCTAAATTTGTGAATTTATTATTTAGAATAATCTTATTTTATGGTGATGCATTAACCCCCAAACTTCAATGACTTACCATAGCAAGGTTTTTGTTTTTTTTTCTTACTTAAACTACAAAGCAAGCAACAGTCACTAGGAGATTCTGCTCTACCTAGTCACTCTGGACCCAGGATGTTGGGGATGTATCTTCACGCATCTGTGGCCCCTAAAAGACATAGCCTACTAAGATATTATGGTTAAGAAGAAAGTACCCAGGGGAATACATAGAGGGGTATGTCTACTCATAGCTCCTTGGCCATAGTTAATCATGCTCTTTTTAAATTACCTGCTCTGATTAAAAAAGAGCAGGTTTTGTGATTGAATGGAAATATTCAAAACAAAGGGTTGCCCACAAGGGAAGTCAATTCTCTAAAGTCCATTTGGAAAGACAATAAAGATATTTATTAGTAAAACCATTTCTTCTCTTACTTCTCTAGAGGCAAACTAAGGCAGATCCCTTGACTTTTCCCTGGTAGGTAAAATAAATTGGAACCAGTTACTCCAGATCACAAAATAGAGACTAACTTCAACAACTTAAATGCTTGGGACATATAATTTTAAAAGCTCTAACCTCGCTGCAAAATCTTAGAAGAATCAAAAGAGTGGAAGTAATCAGATTATTCTCTTTTCCTACCTTAGCTTCTCATTACCCTCCAGTTACTGCACATTAAGATTTCTGGTCCTTTAGTATTAAAGTTTGGAATAAGCACAGAAGCAAGACTGTATAATCAATAGTCCCAGGTGCTACTGGAAAGCAGGACCACTGAACTCGCACTGACATACAAGGAAGATACAGTTGTGGTGAATGGAGACTCAATGGTTAAAATGTTCACAGGCTACAGTGCTTGTGAATTTATAAATAAGGCTGGTAATAAAGACAAGTAAGCAATGGAAGATGACATGAAAGAAAGACATCAGCCTTGAAATAGGGCCCATCTTTTTTTATTTGTTGAATATGGACTTACAATTAAGGGGGAGTCAAATCATTATCAAGCAATCAAGAACAAATGTATATTTATATAGTTAGCCAAGGCTGATGCCATTCCATGATTTCCCCCCTTGGATTCCCCATGGTTCTGTTTCCCCCAATTGAACCCCTGTGTTAAATGGACTTCTCATGGAGGTCAGAGGCTTCCCTCTGAGTTGATTCCCCCCATAGTCCCTCCCTCCAGTCTCCTTGATATCCTTCCTAATCCCTCCCCTATCCCTGTCCTCTGCCCTATGTCTCCAGATATCTTAGGCAAGGTTCCCTGTTTGTGTAAAAATTCATACATGTTGAGGTTATTATTAGCTTAGCCATCTATTATACTATTTCTGGTTGTATTATTCTATCTTCCACAAATGAGAGAAAGCATTCATCCCTTGAGTCTCTGAGATTAGGATACTTCACTTAGCATATTTTTTCAACTCTCTCCATTTGGCTGCAAAAGCCATAATATTGTTCTCCGTTTAATCAGTCTTCAAAGGGCATAACCAAGACAGATGTCTCTGATATAGTATTCAGGGTATTTAATTTTTTGTGCCAATTTGACTGGGTCTTGGGGAGGCCAGGTATTTGGATAAACATTTCCTTTGGGTGTGTCTGTGAGGCTATTGATTAGCATTTGAAGTGGTGAGCTAAGAGAAGCAGATGACCCTCCCCAGTGTGGAAGGACATCATCCTATCCATTGAGAGTATAAATAGAAAAGGCAGAAGAAGGGAGAATTTGCCCCTTTTTCAGTCTGACTGCTTATACTAGAACATTAATCTTCTTCTACCCTCGGACTAGGATTTATACATTGCCTCTCCCTGTCCTCAGGCCTTTGGGTTTGGGCTGATTTATGCCACCAGCTTTACGGGGTCTTTGACTTGTGCAGGGCAGATTGTGCACCTTCTCAGTCTCCATAACCACAGGAACCAATTCCTAATTATAGGTCTCTTTTCATGCAGAGCCTATTGGTTGTTTCTCTGGAGAATCCAGACTTACAGTTCCAAATACTTTACAACTCATATAACTCTCTTGGATGAATCTGATTCTTAATGATACAATCTTCCAAAGTTTCTTCATCAGATGGATTGTTTCCTAAGGAGGAGAAAATGAATGCAGAACATACTAATCCTTTCCCATGAAAACAAGGACTTCAGCATGTTCACCATCAACCTCTTCCACTTGTTTCCTTCCTTCACCGTACAGCCTGCCCCTCAAGTAGTCACTCTCAGGCAATTTCCTACCTCATTGCTTTGGACTAGGCACAAATGCCCTTGCTGGGTCCTACTTAGTGCAAGTAGAGAAAGAGCAGAAACAGGCCAAGCCAAGTGCTTTGAGCAGTGATATGCCACTTTTCTTTCTGTGTATTTATTTATTATACCATCTTAGGCTCCAGATGATGTTATATCTAGAAAGATGATAGATTTATGGAGAAGTATAGAAACGTATAACATTAATAAATCTTTCCAACAATAAACCTATGAAATAAGAAATACAATTCCGTATCCATTTTCTGACATACATATATCAGACAAGCAAAGTTGACAAACATGCCTAATGACTCAAATCGTTCTGATTATCCCAAAGTATGTGCGGTCAAGGAGAATCTGTACCAATTGTCAAGCTCCTTTGAATCTCCTTGGCGTATTAACTTATGTGACCAAGTCTTCTCCTCCTCCTCTAGTTTTTCCCTTGTTGTGATTTGTCATCTCATCATCACTTTGGTCTTTCATGTTTAAAGGTTGCTATGGATTCCAGTGCCCTTTGAGGAGACCAGCCCAAGAAAATTCTCCCAGAATGCATCTGAGCATAACCAGGACATGAAGAGGACTCAAAGGGGATGTCCTGGTCATGGATAGAACCAAATGGGAAGTGCCAAATGAGAAGACATGAGCTAAAATGAATCTTAATGTCCTCCCAGGACTATGCAAAGAAGCCCATGTTCCTGGACATACAGAGAAAACAAAATCCACAAATTCAGCCTCTTTACCACCAGCTAGTGAGAAAAGAGTGCAGTTGAGGAAAAGGAAGGATTTGAAAGCTCTTCTTACACCCACTCGAGTCACACACCCAACTTAAAGGGATCAGATTGACAAGGACAAAGCCAAAGTCCACCGTGCAACCCTTCAGAGGATTGTCACCCATGAGCTCCCCTGGTAGCTGCTTCTGAAGAGTGAGGAGCAGGAACATGGAATTCCTGACCTGACCAAGACACATCCACAGCAATTCAACATAAACAAAAACAGCTATAATAGTAGCTAACACTTATTGAATATTCCTGTATTCCAAGGAAGGTTCTAAACAAGCCCTTTTAAATAAGCCATTCCCCTTTCATTTTAATAACATCTCATTTTATCTTCATTTATAACAAGGAAGCTGGGGTACAGAGAAGTTAAAGAACTTTCCAAAGCCTTGCTATTTATTAATTGGAGAGCTGGAATTTCAACAAAGGAAGTTTGGCTATGAGGCCCAGATTCTAGAAAACATTATCTTTCTTTAATAGGCATACATTCCATTCTAGAAAGCATCATTTTTCTTTACCAAGTATATATTCCATAATTTTAACTTTTTTCTTAAAAGTAATTCTGTGTGTTTGACAAAAGCTTTAGAGAATTTAATAAAACAGGCAGATGTTGTTTACAATTACCAATTGTGAAAAGCATTTATCATGGAAAATTCCAAAACTGTTTATTAAGAAAATGAGAGACTGCTAAGAGCAGAGAACAAAAAAACTTAGAAATCAAGAAAGAGTACAAAAGGGAAGAATAAGCTTTAGTGGAACAAAAAAAAAAAAAAAGGGACTGACTTTGACCTCTTTTTAAATGAGTAAATAATCTGCATAGCAGCAAACTAATGAGCCAAATTCCAAACTCTTTTCTTAGCTCTGTGGGCGCTCTGTTCATTGCTGAATCTGCTGCGATGCGCGACTTACTCACTCAGGTTTCTGGGGAATAATTTGTCCTCAAAGACTGGAATATTTAAAACTCCCCTCTCATTCCGTCTATGAGCTTTCTTAGTCACATGATAGTTGGAAGGCGTGCAGATTCAGCAAACAGAATCTATTTGTAAAACAGGGATGATCAATTTTGAGCTTGTATTTCTCCCACGTAAGCTAAATTGTAGAAAAATTTTGCATTGAAATTGCCAACACTATTTCCTCAAATTATTTAACAAAAAAATATTGGAGAACATTATAAAAATCAGCTATTTTGTAAAACTGTTATAGTTCTTACAATTCATTATACCCAAATTGTGTCCCCAAAAAACCATGTAGTGAAATCCTACTTTTGATATCTCACAATATGACTATGTTTGGAGGGCCTTTAAAGAAGTGATAAAGTGAGGTGAGATCATGTGGATGGGTCCAAAGGCTGAGGATGTTGTCAAAAGCATTTGCCCAACATCCACAAGGCCCTGAGTTCAATTCCCAAACAACATGGATGGTCCCTAATTCCACGTGTCTGATGTCATAAGAAGGAAAGATTAGAGCCCAGACAACACCAAGAAATGACCACTGGAAGACAGTAATAGACCATCTACATGGCAATAAGAAAGGTATCAGAATGAAAATTACCCTTCAAACACAGTGATCTCAGACTTCTATCCTCCAGGATTGTGAAAAAGAAGTTGTTTCTATTGTTGAAATCACCCACTTTGTGGTATTTGCCATGGCAGCTCTAGCAAATGGTTAGGATCAAATGCATATCATGTTGCTATTTTATACGCATTTATGATTGCACAACAACTCAATTCCCTAATAAAAAATAAATAAAAATAAAAACAAGGTATAATTCTATGGTCAAGAATAAGAGTTCTTGGGGCTGAAGCAGTGGCTCAGTAGTTATGACACTTGCCTAGCATGCACGAGGTTTGAACCCCAGCAACCACATACAAAACTGAGTGTCAGAGCAACAAAGCCCAGCTGAAAAAAAAAACTAAAAAAATAAAGAATTGATTCTCTCTTTCTCACTCTCTCACTGTCCCTCTCTCTCTAAAAAAAAGTGTGTATATATATATATAAATATAAAAGAATAAGAATTCTTGAGTAAGAGCACCCTGATTCTAGTTTTTATCTATTTCAATTATTTTAGCTATTTCAATCATTAGTCATCATTCAGATGCATAATGTTTCGGCTCATATAATAGTTGTGCTACAGTAGTCAAAATCATCAAAGCCATTTCTTAATTGAGAATAAATCCCCTACTGATAGAAGTAGTTAAATTTCACCTGTTGTATTGCGGCTAATTCTACTTGAAGTTTAGTATATACTGCATGGTACACTTAAATTGGCTCCTGAAGTTTCAGGTCAATGAAGAATCTAACAAGGTTAGATTGTTACCAGTGGGGAGCATGAGGGACAGGAATCCGTGTGAGATCAGAAAGCATCTACTGAGCATATTAATCATGGTGCTAACAGAAGGAAAGACAGGGAAAGCACCCCTCAGAATGCCAGCTGAGGAACCAAACTCAAATGGGGAAATGATGACTTTGCCTTGAGGAAGTAGTATAACCTATTTTAAGAATCTTTAAAGATTTGTCATTTTGTTTTCTTGTATTTATTTAATGCAAATTTTAAGTTCATCTTCTGTCAGGTAATGTGGAAAATCCTAGGTGATCATGAAGAGTGAGTTTGTTTTAGTGTCACAGCTAGGACTGCCATAACACAACACCACAGACTGGGTGGCTTAAACAGGGAAGTCCTTAAAGTCTGGAATCTAGAAGTCCAAGTATAAGGTATTGGGTATTGCTGGCGAAGTGTCTCCTGGCTGGTAGACAGCTGCTTTCTCACTGTGTCTTTAAATGCTGTGGTCTCTGCGTGTGCACAGAAAGAGAAGCATAGGCATATTGAGGGTTAGAAGTTTAAGATATAAATTTGTGGGGTAAGCATTCAGTCATAACAAAGTGATATAACTATGGATTCATTTTATAGTAATGAAAAAGCACTTGCAAGTTTTTCCCTCTATTAAATAGACACCACAATGTCCATGACTTACATATGTCATGGCTTCAATCATTGCCTAATCGCCATAGAGCAACTATGATCATCATATAAAGCAATCACATGAGACAAAAAAAGCCTTTTTAAGAATGATCCAGTTTCATTGAACTAGAATACAATGGTATTTTCTTTCTGCATAGTAATACGCAACTCACCCCCAATAGTTAACTATGCACATTTAATTGTATATTTAACAACAATCTGTACTTCCAATCCTGGCAAACTGAGGTCATTAATAATGAAAAATGTGTTTGGAAAAATAAATATGTTCCATTTAAGTTTTGAGGCCAGAAGGAATGTTCTTTTCACACAACACCAGTAGTGAAAGCCTGAAGCATGACATGAACAATCAGTTTCAGGAATTCATAAATTATCCATTCCTGTTGGCATTGCTATCTGACCATCAATAAATTTCAGGGGTAGTATGTTTACCTATTTGTTATGAGTTTATTAAATTATTAAAATAATGAGCCTCTCACTTGGAGCACGAACTTTATTTTCTTCTGCTATAGATTTTCATTTAGGCTTTGAATAGCATTCATGCTCACATAACATCGTGTAGTCACATTGTACTTCTTTGCTGTAGCAGTGTAGTAAAGTTGCTTACCGTATTGAGTAAACACTGTTCAAGAAATCTCTAATGCCAGGGGAGAAGAACTAAAGTCAAGAATGATTTTACAATATTTTTTCTGTGTTAACAAAATCTGAAATCCATATCTTGTTTAGTTAAAAACAACAACATAAAAACCCTATTTTATTGAGTAAATACTCTTTAAATTATTTGCAAAGGTTAAAAAGCAAGAACTTTAAGTGTATTTCAGCATTTCCCAACTAAAGTCAATGGCCAGTGTTCTATGATCAGCAGTTCCTTAACTCATTTTCTGTGGTGTCATTCAATACATGATTGTACGTGCTCGGTTCCTTCAGGATGGTGGCAAGAGCAGACAGAGCCCCCTTAGGAAATCTCTTTTTTAATTTCATAATCGGGATGATGTTCCTGCTGCTTCATTTAAACACTACTGGAAACAAATATGTCCAAAGTTGTCTAGCGGAAAACAAATTTGCCTTGCTAGAAGCCAACATTCATCACATCAAATTGCCAAGCAACGGAAAAACAAACAGCACTCTGTTGGATGAAGGGTTTCAAAGCCCAGCTTTTGCTGCCTGGACTCTGTTGCAGGCCCTCTTGCAGTCCACTAATGGACGTCACCGTGGATGTCCCTAGGCAGGGCCATCTTCACAGATCTCTGAATAGCGATAACATGGGGCCAGGTTTTCAGGATGATACACTAGTCTTCATTTTACACATGAGAGATACAAAACTCAGACATGACAGTTAATTTTCTAACATTTCTTTGGTCTACTTTGATGTACTAAACAATAATAAATTTACATTGTATACTACCTTCACCAATTTGAAATATTTTTCACTATTAGCACTGAGGTTTCTTTCTTACTGCAAATGATTGGAATAAAGAAACATTCCTACCCTGAGGAAGAGGGCTAGATTAATACATCTTTTAAAAAGTCAGATTAATGGTACTTACATTATAAGTTATCATTTTTACTCTAATATGCAATTAAAAATTATTCATTTGCATTGTTCTCAAAGACAATTTGAATCAATAATCTCAGCATAAATTGAAGTCAACATCCACTATCCTCTTAAATGGCTTTATAAATATCGCCCTCTAGTGTTACAAAGAAGCAATTTGCATTCTGGACATAGAAAAATTCAACTCATTTTAACTGTTGGACAAAGTTGTGAATGATCTAGACCTGCATACCAAACAGCATAATGAACTGTATTTACTGAAATCCAGTCTCTCTCAGGTAGAAACTCATTTCAATTCTTTCACAAGAATGCTAGGTTTTTTGTTTGTGTGTTTTTGATAAATGAATACATGCAAGACACTATAGCTGAAGTTGCATTCTACAAAAAAAAAAAAAAAACAAATGCACAACCCAGTTTTCTCTGTATTTTAATCAGATTTTTTTTTGCTGTGACTAAAAGACCTAACAAGAATAATTTTAGTAGAAAAGTTTATTTGGGGGCTCACAGGTGGGTCTTAGTCCATAGAAGTCTGGTTCCATTTGGAGTGTGGTGGAGGGAAGTGGCTCACACGATGATCAGGATGCAGAGAAAGACTCCACCAACCAGATACAAAATATACTCACCTTCAATCACCACTCAGCGGTCATCCCATCAGAGGACTGATGCAACGATTGGGTTAAGGCTCTCGTAAACCAATCATTTCACCTCTCAGCTTTCTTGCATTGTTGCACATGAGCTTTGGGGAGAGGCCTTTCATCCAAATCATAGCACTCTGATTTCTACTTAAAAAGAAGCAGCATCTAACACCACTTATTAATAGGCATACACCACTTTAAAAAGGAAACACGGACACAGTCACATTCCACACGTTGACTATTAGCACTAGACATAAAAATACTAATATATAAATATAAATGTCTCATACAGACTTGATAGAATAAAGTATGCAGTCTCACAACCACATAATTCATCATTATCCATATCAATCTATAATTAAAACATATTATGAAAACTAGTACATGAGCTTTATCACCTCATTAATTGAACAATAATTTGTCAAGGATGTGTTTGAAAGAGGTATGATTGGTGTTTCATTCTGGTGAGAAATGAAATCAAATACTTATATAATGTCATTGTATTCCACAGGACATTTTTAGAACAGTGTTAGTAAGTCATATTTCTGTTCTGTTGCATATATACATTAGCTTCTACATTCAATAATGTAAACTTAAATGGGACAAAATTAGATTATCAACCATTTCTGTTTTTAAAAAAATAAATATTAGCTAATGTGTAAGCTAAAGTCAAAAGCACAAATGAAAATCAAAATAAATGAACAAGCATAGAAAATAAAATGTACATTTACAAAGACAGGAAGTTTCTGCCAACTTTAGCCCTGAACTCATCATACCCAGGCCAGGGACCCATAAAACGCAGTGAGGGAAGAAAGCTGAGCTACCATGGCCATTGAGCAGCAGGTGGGGAATTCAGAAATAGCCTCAATGTGGTATGAGGAAGGGTGGGATGAGTGCAGGTGGAACCAAGCAGAGTCCAACTGAAATGGGCTGAGCAGAAAAGAGAGCCAGGTATAGAGCAGACTCAGAGAGTCCAGCAGAGGCGTTGAGCCCATGGCTCTGGAACTGAAACAGAGGGGCCTTTACTGACTTCCTTTAGCCTGGACTATGCTGGGAAGGGATGCTGACAAAGGACTGTACACTCCCTTAGACCATCTCTACCATCTAATTTCCTTCCCCCAGGTGTTTTTAACTGGGCACAGAATGCATAGTAGGACAACAAGTGAATAGAAACTGCATTTGGATAGAGTTGAACACCAGAGGAAAAATGATTCTGAAATGACAGCCATCAGCCAGGTTGATAAAGGGCCTTAAATTCATTGACTTAGACATTCAAGAGCCAAGACACATGCGGAAGGCTTCTGCTATGCTAATACTTGACACGTTGGCAAGTTTTCCTTTTGTAGTCACTTCTACCTACAAAGTCTGGGCCTCTAAGATTGATCCTGTCCCAAGGTAACAAGTGTAAATAAACATGATAAAAAAAAAAACTGAGATGGACTCTTAAACAAGGGTATCAAAATGCATCTATGTGGATTGCTTTTTCAGACTGCAGGATTCCTTCACTATTAATGATTTGATTTCTTTTCTTTGACATTTTCAGTACCCAATCAGCATGGGTTGCCATTTTTAAAGCAGGAGGTGATTTGTGTGTGTGTGTGTGTGTGTGTGTGTTCTAAGTTTTTTCTCTTTTTTTAATTTATTGGTTTTTTTTAGATATACGTGACAATAGAACATACAATGACAATGTGTTTTTTATTGTTCTTTTCAAAAAGATGAAAAAGAAAGAGGGAGAGGAAGAGAGAAAGTCAGAATCAGTTCCATTTAGGTTTTCATTTGGCTTTCATTGCTCTGACACTTTGTTGCGTATGTCATGCTGAGGTTTGAACCATCATCCTTGCACTTGCCAGGCAAGCACTGTAACTGCTGTGCAACTGCTCCAGCCCCTGACTGTTCTTCCTGACTAATAGTTTGGATTGGTTCTTTTAGAAACTTCCATTTGCACAATTTAGAAATTATGTAGTTATGCTGTTCACAGCAATAATAATGCAGAGTTGGTGAAAGCTAGTGATAGTCAATTTCCGTAAACTTGATAATAGTTAATGTAGAAAAGAACACTGAGACCGACTGTCTGTGTACAGTGAGTCAGACTTCCAGGCTTGGACTAACCTCACCACCCTTGCTTCTGCCCCTCAGTCTTTCCTTACGGTCTATGATGCATGCACCAGATTCTATCTTTGGCACGCCTCAGACTGTTGTTTAAAGGGCAGACAAAGGAAAGAAGAAGAAACAAATTGAGTGCAATAGGAAAGGGCAGAGAGTGGGATGGGAATACACACAAAGAAAATGAAATTATTTCTCTTGTGTGACTGTTATAGTCTCAAAGGTGATGCTAAAAATGAAGTTCCAAACCTCTCCAAGCTGGGAGGGAGATGGAGAATCCCCGTCCTGATCCCTGCTGCTCCTACCCAGCCCTAATTTTGTGGCCCTTCCACATGCCTCAATCCCCAAACTGCAGCTCAGAGAGGTTGCATGACATGTCCAAGACTCAGAGCCGGTTGGTTGTCTGTGCCAGACCTCAAGCTATTTTTCTGCTATGGACTCCGGGGCTCAGGAGTCAGCATCAATGTCAGATTCAGGGCCAGAATAATTCTGTCTTCTTGGAATCTAAAAATAGGCCCAAAAAGACAACATTAGCCCTTATGAAAACTTGAACTAAAAGGCCAGATGGACTTGGGCATTGTATGAGTGCAGTCTATCTATAAATAGAAAGGAATGAAACAGATGTGCATCTGAGATGAAGGACGTGTGTGTACATGCGTGTGTAAGAAAAGAGACAGACGATGGAGAGAAATTTAGCTGTTTGACTATTTTTTCCTTTCTAGATTCTGTGAGACACAGCTGAACTTAAAAGCTTGGTCTTATAAAAGCTCCTATATTCTTGTCCCTCGGTAATCTCTGATCAATGTAATTTGAGTAAATTCTCATTTCTAGTACTACCTACTTAGCCACAGATCACCTGCCAACTGAAAGTTGCAATACTCCCTGAGGACATAACAGGAGGGTACTGGGGCCTCTACTGATATCAGCAGAGATGCCCTCTCCCTCCAAGGCATCCTCACAGCAGCTGAGACTCCCTCTTCTTCCAAGGCATCCACCCAGCAGCTGAGATGCCCTCTTCTTCCAAGGCATCCACTCAACAGCTTTTATTCGTTCAGATTTGAATCAGTTGCAAATCTTCATTATCGGGGTGGAGAACATACACTCCCTGGTTAACTTAATAGTCATTAATGTCCACAGCATTGCTGACTAAAGTGTCCCAGGGACAGAGAAATATGGTTTTGCATTCGTTCAGCAAAGGTTAAAACCAGAAATACCTGGCAGTTCTACCATTCTAGTTAAATGTCATCTTTCTTTGTTTTCAATGAGGCCATATCTGTTCCACAAGCCAAAGATACTGCTTGGATTAAAATATTAAAATTGGTATTTTTCTGGGTAATATTTGCTTTAACAGTAAACTGAAAGAAAGATCAGTTTTGCATTGAAGTTTCCTTTTCTTTCTTTTTCTTTTTTCTGTTTTTATTTTCCTCTTCTATTTATTCTTGTAAATCGTTATGTTAAGTACGTACTTTTATTACATTGATTCAAAATATACTTTAGCAGTGGGAATACACATTGAAGTTGTCTTCACTGTAATGAATTTGGTTTTGCAAATGAGTGATTATTATTCTAAAAATAAAGGAAGTGCTCCCTGACTTCAAGACTTATTATAAAGCTATAATAACCAGGCAAAGTGGTTTTAGTGAAAGAATAGAAAAATAGCTCAAAGGAATAGAATAGTGAGCCCAGGAGTACACCTGCACAGTGTGCGGATCCTTGGCAAAGGAACAAAGGCCATACAATCGAGAGAAATGGTATTCAGTTCACAAGGGGTGCAGGATCAACTGGACATCTATAGACAAAAATTAATGTATATGCAGTCCTTACACACTTCACAAAATTAACTCAATATGGATCCTAGATCTTAATGTAAAATGCAGAAATATAAAATTTTTAGAAGTTAAGATAAGGGTAAACTAGATAACCTTGGGCATGACAATGTCTTTTAGATGCAATATCCAGGGCAAGATTCATGGAGAAAAAAAAACAATACACTAATCAATAAACTATACTTGAGTAAATTTATAAAATTTCTGTATGAAAAACAATGCCAAGAAAATGAGAAAATAAACCACTAGAAAAAAAACATCAGGAGATAATATTTGCAAAGATATACCTGATTTAAAAAAACACATAAATAAGAAAATAAACATGCTGATTTTAAAAAAGGCCAAAGACCTTTAAAAACACTTTACTGGGGCTGGAGCGGTGGCTCAGCGGTTTCGGCGCTTGCCTGGCAAGCACGAGGACCCGGGTTCAAACCCCAGCACCACGTACACAACTGAGTGTTGGAGCAACTGAGGCCAAGTGAAAAACTAAATAAAGTTGTTTCTCTCTTTCTCTGTCTCTCTCACTGTCCCTCTCTCTTTAAAAAAAATAAAATAAATAAAAACACTTTACTAACGATAGTATATAAATGAAAATTAGCATTAAAAAGATATTCCACACATCATATGTAAACCGAGAAATGCAAATCAAAGCAACAATGACATACAACTGCACACCTATGAAAATGACCAAAATCTGGAATGATTCCAATTCCAAATACTGAAGAGGTGTGACACCGCAGGAGTTCACATTCATTGCTGGTGGGAATACGAATGGCATGACTACTTTCAAGGAAGTTTGGTTGTTTCTTACAAAACTAGACATACTTTTATCATACTCCTTTTACCAAATGGAGTCTAAAAATTACGTCTGCACAAAAAACCGCACATAATGAATGGTTTCAGAAACTACAACGCGTGTAGAAAAAGGAAATATTATTCAGTGTAAAAAGCAATGAGAAATCAAGTCATGCCAAGACATGGAGAAACTTTAAAATGCACATTACTAAGTGTAAGAAGGAAATCTGTAAGGCTACATACTGTACAAGTACAGTATGTGACATTCGTGAAAAGGCAAAACTATGGAGAAAATAAAAGCAACAGTGGTTTCTGGGAGCTGAGGTTAGGGTAGAGATAAATAAGGAGAGCACAGAGGATTTTTAGGAGTGAAATTTCTCTGTCCCATACTATGATAAGGGATATACATCATTATATGTTGGGCCAAGTTCATAGATCTTACAACAGGAACAGCAATTCCTAAGCAAACTATGGACTTTGGGTGTTGTTTCAATGTGTGACAATATGATATATCAATATCGTTCATCAGTTTCAATAACAGTATCCCTCTTGTGGATACATGTTGATAATGGGAAGGTTAAAAGTGTGGGGCAAAAGTCGTATGAGATCTTTGAACTTTCAAAAAATCAGTAAATAAAGGAAGCTTCTGAATAAAGAAACACAGAAGGTGGTTAATGAAAACACATTTTATTAATGACTTTTTTTTAATAACTTAAAAGAGTAGGGAACTCCAGACTGCTTGCATTTAGAATCTCAACAGGCACTTCACCAAAAAAGGAGATGGGATTAAAAGGTGAGCTGGCCATGGCAGGATATAGGTAGGTTCTCATAAGAAAACTGCTAACACTGTCTAAAGCGCGTGATACAGGGGGATCCTCTCTAACCAAATATTGAAAGTACGTGGAATCAGACAGCTGTCTATCTCCCTTTTATATCATCAACTCTCCTTTTAAGTAACGTGTGACACTCAGTTGAGTGGTTGCATGCAATAATAAAAGCTCTGAAGTAACTTAAATTCTCAAAGGAGATAGTTGCAAAGGTACACTTTGAAAGATTCATCGGGTAGATTTTGACTGGAAAACAAGAAAATGGTTCTGCACAAGTCAGCTTACTAGATAGCTCCAGTACTTTTAGAAGCTCTAGAAAGCATCATGAATGTCCACAATGGAATTACAGATCCTAAAAGAAATACCTACTGCATCTTCACCCCAGAATAGCTGTGTGGCAGCAGGGATAATTTTTTTTGTAGGAGCTGAGACACTATATCATTGTGTTTCCACAACAGTATTTCTCATGATCCCTTACTTGTAAATTGAATCTTAAATTATTTCATTCTCTAAAATAATTGCAAACACACTGTATCAGGGTGCCAGCACTGGAAATTACCACCGTGCTATGTTTTGCCACATTTTTATGTGACTTTACCAACATAATATATGAACAAACCCAAATAATAGTAGGGATGACACTGAACCACAGAGAGACTTGTGGGATTCTTCAAACACAAAGTCTATCCTGCCCTTAAAAATTAATATTTTCCTTGGAGTTCTTAATTGTTTTACTTTAATCAAAATCTTCTGGACCTATATGAGTCTTGAACACTGCTAAAAATGCTACTTATAATTATCTTTTGAGTGATCTAATACTAAACCAAGTATTGTCCTTCTTTTCAACCAATGTAGTGAGATTTAAGAGATTCAGAAAACTCAAATCCGTGCAATAATGACATATTCTTTCAACTGAGGTGAAACACACCCTGTTTATACACCCTGTTTATTGCCAACTGACAGGTGGGGTCCTAACCCAGTAACTTAAAATTTAAATACTACTAGTAATTTTGGAGTAATGGGAAGGGGAAATAACATGAAAATCCCTGAAGGATTGAATAAAATATTCTTTCGGCAGGAGGATTGTATTGGAGAAAGAAGCTAGAGAGATTTAAAAAGAAATCATCATAACATTGCCCAAGATAATCCATATTTAATAAAGTCTCATGGTTATTTAGAAATAGATGACCTTAGAAGAAATCCAAAATAGTCCAACCATAAAGAATATTGTACTTCATGAAGAACTATATCATAAGCTCGAAAAGCACTAGCTTAGGTCATTTTCTTTCCCGTGATCTTCCAGCATACATATTTTAGATGTGCTTAACATTTTTAAAATCTTGCATCTTTCCCTGTGTCTCAATGAAAAGATAACATCTTGTGTTGAAACAAAATACAAAATATTACTTGCAACTGAGGATGGTAGACCATTTGTAAAATCTGTGACTGTCCAGCACATTTTCTCTTTGGCACAATTACGTCAGGTTTGTTCCATCCATGTACATTTCTCCTTCTCCAGGTTACAACTTTTTTGGTTACTCTAGGATCTCAATCAATACACAATTTATCAATGAATATTAATTTATTTTCTTTATTTTCATATAATTGTAAAAGATGTGTGTTCTTTTTATATTTCAAAGCTACAGAGAGAATTGAGAGGATAATACGTATGTAAGCAAAATGTTTCTTTTCAATGAAACACTCATTTTGAATTATATTTTTTTCTAAAATAGACTTGGTTTTCCTGAGATCCAACAAATAAGTTAATCCCTAAACCACTGAGGTCAAATGCTGTGTAAAGGATGTCCGAATGTTGGATTTGACCTCATGGATAGCAACAAGAGCACACAAGGGACATATAAGATTTACCAATGAATTCATGGTCTTTTTTTTTTTTATTTTTTAAGAGAGAGAGGGACAGTGAGAGAAAGAAAGAGAGAAGCAATTTTTATTTAGTTTTTCATGTGGCTTTCGTTGCTCTGAGACATGTATGTGTATATGGTGCTAAGGTTTGAACTCTCATACTCACGTGTACCAGGCAAGAGCCATAACTGCTGAGCCACTGCTCCAGTCCTGAATTTGTGGCCTTAAGAAAGATATTTTCCTGGCAAAATTGTCAATGTGTCAGCTGATGATTTTTGCCTCATTTAGTAAGACACTACAAAGCAAAGATAAACTCTGATTAGAACTGCCAATTTATAAGCAGAATTTAGAAGGTATATACAGAGCCCAGAACTTGCAAAGTTGAAAAATAAAATTGCTTCTCATCTAAACCTTTTCAGAGAGTTAAAGATGCTGAAATTATGATATAGCCTTGGGAAAGATCAAATCGAGACTGCAGTCATTTGATCAAGCTCGGTGGTAAAAACCAAATCAGGATGTAAAGATTCTCAAAGACTAAAAACATGCATTTACTTAAGTAAAATTTCATGTAGTATTTCATGAAATCCTTATTTAAAATGTGAGGTGGGGGCAGTACCAGAGATTGAACCCAAGAGTGTTTAAACACAGAGCCATGTCCCCAACCCACTTTTTTATATTTTATTTTGAGACAGATCTAAGTTGCTTATGGTCTCCTCTCTAAGTTGGTGAGGCTGGCTTTGAACTTCAGATCCTCCAGAGTCAGCCTCCAGAGCACTGGGATTGCAGGCATGTGCCACCACACCTGGTTAAGACATATTTAGATTTCTGATTAGTAGGTTTGATCCTTCATAATTTCATAGTTTCTGTGCTTTTATCTCTGGTTGCTTTCTGCTTTAGAACCAATCTTGAGATTCTTTTTTCTAATGAGTTGTGATAAGCAGGAAATGAATACCCACCTGTAGTATGGGTTGGTACCTCTTTTCCTTCAACTGTGGTCTTATGAAAAAGCCTTTTAATGATGGGAGATAATGATTCCAATGTACTACATTGCAAAGAAAGGAGAATTTGTAAGTATCAAAAATGTTCTAGCACAAGCTGGCCCACCACATTGGTGGCTGCATTCTTTTGGCTTCTTATCTACAGACGTCTTCTACATGAGAGCAGGTGGCCGAGGAAGGAATAGTTGGCCAGACTCACTTTTGAGCAAGAGCACCATGCATTTATAGTTTTAACATCTAAGGTGTGTGGGAATGAGTAGTCAGGTCAGTAAATGGAGTTTTAGTATTATGGCCATGTGGAGGTAAAAACAGTGATTGCCTGGGGGGTTGGTTTTAGTTTTAGTTTGTATTTTTTTTTAATTTCCATTTCTAAAGAGACGGGCCATTCTTAGAAGGCCACCTAGTTGAAGGCCCATGCTGTTGATTACACTGTGTTCTACATTCTAATGTGTACAGATGTCAAAGTTCTCATCAATTATGCAACAATGAGCATGAATATGGGAACGGGTGGTCTACTGGAAGTCATATTAAACCAAATTATATGATTTTAACAGTGTCTGGACAGCTAAAGAGCTCTCTTCTCTCTACCTCTGCTTTCAGAAAAGAAGCCCATAGCTCTAAATGGCCAAGAAAAAAAGTTAAAGTGCATTCAAAGGGACAGCAAAGACGACTCTTCCAATTATCCCTCTCATTATGAAAGTCGCTCCCTTTATGTTATTTTGCATCAGCTTTTAGTGAGCTGAGTTGAAACACAGTTTCACCTTGCTCTGGGAAAATAAGAATCTGAATCCCAGTTGCAGAAAAGAAGATGTGTCCAAGCCTTCATTATTTAAGCACACCTCCAGTTTCAGAGCTGACTAAATACGTGAATAGCAGTAGAATACAAAAGGGTCTCTGTTCTTTGCATCCATCTGAAACCAGGAAGTGAGGAATCCCACTGGAGAAAGCTTACTTCCACTTGGTTCCAAACCCAGTTTTCAGATGAAAGCTCTTTGGAGAGGTAGAAGGGAGCCTTGCTTTGTTAAGCAAATGATCCGCTTGCTTCCAGGGCCTCGTCCAGCAGGCCTTGTTCTTTTTATTCTGTTCTGAACCAGTTTCAAGAGCAAAAGGATGCTTGCTGTTGCAGGACTAGATGCTACGAAGGAAGTTGGGAAACTCAAGAGTCCAAGTCCACGCTCTTGCATGCCAATGTCCAGCACTCCTCTGGCTTTCTCAGATAATTCAAGGCTGCATGGACTAAAATAGCAGGACACGTTTATCTCTTGCTACAGCATCTGCATTTGAAGGAAGCAGAGTAACTGACATCATTTTAAAAACCTGACAATTACGAGAAGAAATAAAATTAGATAGAAATAGTACTGCCATATGTGAAAGGAAAGAAAACCAACAGTAAGTCTTCTTTGTTCTCTGTTTCAAAATGAATACAGCGTGGAAAGAAAAGGGCTGATTTGGATGGAGAAGAAAGAGAGTCAAATGTGAGAGGGAGGCTCACAAAATTCAGAGAACTAGTTGTATCTAAATGAAAGAAATTTAAAAAGTAAAACACATCCACATTAATCCTCCTTGCCTCCCTCCTGCATATTAGAACATATGGTGATGTGTTAGGACTTCGTGTGTGTGAGTCATTTAATCAGGAGCAGAAGAACCACTGGGGAAGAGAGGTCCTGGCATCGACCAAAGCCTGTCCTCACACCCCAGAATGTGTGAACTGACCACACTTCTATTCACAGTAACCTCAAAATATGTCTTTGTACAAACTCTTGGAGGGAAAAAAATCTCTCTAAAAATACATATACCTGCTTCAATGTGACAAAGTAACATATGATCCATTTCTCTATAGGACACTTTGATGCATTATCTCTCTCCTGCTGTCCATGAATCCATTTTTCTTTTTTGCTTCATTGACTCTGTTATTCCTCTTTTTGTGTTTCCTTTACTTATTTGATGCTTATTCTGACAGATTTTTTTATTTTATATCTAAGGTCAGAAAACTTTATCATTCAAAATCTGCCTTTTAAAAAATAAAGCAAAATCTTAAATGGCCTTCCACAGTTCAGAAATTAAAGCTCATTCTGACCCTTTATTTGTGTTTTGTTCCTGAGTAATAAAAAGCTTGAAATAATTGATTTTCCCCTGTCTTCAAAAACTTTTGCAAAAATAAGAGAAAGTAAGACTAAAAAGTTTTCCCTTGCTAGGGCACAAAATTTCTCATTATCAATTCTTTCATCCTGACTTCTATAATATGAAAATGTTTTATGCTTGTGGTATAATATTACCAACATAAATATTTCAGTTGCTTGTCCCCAATTTTTTAATGTAGACAATTATGACTTAGTAGACAATAGATGCTGTGCTTGAAGATTATAAGTATTTATAATTGAACCTTTGCATATAGGAGAAAATTCCTTTTTTATCCTGTTTAGACAATCTTAAGGTCTGATTTCTGAACTATTTTCAGTTCTGCTTCATATTCTAGGTGGTTATTTCACTGTCTCAAGCAAACTTCAACCTTTTTCCTTACTGTTTTATAAGTCTGCTATTTCTTAGGGCACCGGTCTACAGATGAATAATAGAATCATTAATAAAGCTGAGAGAAACATCATAGAGCATTTCATTCAGTTCCATAATTTTTCAAGTGAGTAAAAATTAAGTGAAAAACTAAACTTTGCATAATTTTCTAAAACTAAATACAAATTATATTTATATCATTTTAAGTCAATTGTTTATTTCTAAGGTACTGATCCACAACCCAGAGACAAAGTGAAAATAAGGAGAATATGGTGTGTGTGGTGGGGGAGTTCTACTTTACTGGCTCACTTCCCCTAACTCACCCCTAGAATTTGCTAATCTTAGTCATTCACATTTTAATCTCTAAGATGCATAAGTCTATTTGTCTGGGATCATATGGAACTGAAAACCCAAGTAGAAACTTACTTGGACACATCAAATTCTATAGCTACATTTTATAAAGACATGGACATAATAACGTTTAACAAAAGACCTTGAATGCAAGAATATTTCTCAGCTTCTATGTGTATCTCTCTGCTCTTTCAACTGCATTGCTGTTATTTGATGCATTACAAAATTAATATTTTTGACCACTGCATTGACTGCATCTCTCATTTTTAAAAAGAAGAATTATTATAAACCTAGTCAAATAGTACTACATCATTTCTCTCTGATGGGGCTCAGATGCTCAAAGATACTAAGACAGTCCTATCCTATGACTTAGTGTACTATGAGTATACTCAGAATAGGAGTTTTCACATGAGAAATACCAGTGGAGATTGGAGGACATATAAAGGATTGCATAGTGAAGTGCTACAGGGCAAACACCTAAGCAAGATGTACATATTACTTTCATCTATTTATGCAATAAAAATGTATTGTGTACTAATCCAATATATGCCAATCATTGTGCAGAAACCCTGAAATACAAAAATGAATAAAGTATGATTGCTACCAAGAATGTCAGTGTTCATTGATAGCAGGAGGTAAGTACCAGAATGAATGTCACAGCATAAAACCTCTTTTAATAAGACAATTCAGTTTCTAAAGAATTGTGAAAGGACAAGCTATGACGTTGACATCCTTGCTCTGGCTTTTCTCTACCATCAACTTTCTCTGAGTCCAGGCCAAATTTTCCTCAATGGCTCTCAGTCCAGGCCCACCCTTACGAAACTCTCATGGAAAACTAGAGGAAGTCATATAATTCACACAAAGGTATTCTTCTTGAAAACTTCAAGGGAAATTTATGGAGCCTGGAATTTTCAACAACTCCATCTCCATATTATCTTGCCTGCAACTAAGTAAAAAGAGAAAATCTAGGATTGCCAACTGACTTCCATATTGACCATGTTTTCTAATTTTTATATTTAATGTTTTGACATCTGAAGCCTTGAGATCATGCCCAGCTAAAGATCCAAAACAAGCTTCCCTGGAGCATGCTTTTGATATGCAAACTGCCAATCAGGAGTCCATGTACCCCTGGTAAAGTATACTAACCCCTGCCCTAAAGTCTCCTGAGTCCGGCATCAGATCCCTTAGGGGAAGAACCTACACTCAAAAGCCTGCTAAAATTACTCAAGCTAGCCAGTCCTGTGGTCCCTTAGTCTCTCCCATTCCTTCTTGCAAACCCTAATAAAGACTCTCTTATTCCCTCCCATGGACCTGCCTGTCATGGTACGTCCTGCTTTTCTTGGGACATATGTGGTAATAAACACTATCTTTTCAATGCCAAATGAGTCTGCAGGCCTCAGCATACCTGAATAAAAATCTTGGTTACATTTAAAACAGTCCCCAAGTTGTCATCCAGGTCTGCATTAGTCCTTCAAGACAGATGTAATTACAAAGCTGACCTAAAGCCAGTCCACACTGCGGTCACTCATAGTCTCCTGAGACTTGCATGCCTCAAACATTGAAGGATCAAACTAAATAGCTTGAAGCACTCTTCATGTAATGGATTATGGTTCTCACGAGGATAAAGAGCACACATATAACTTCACAAATAACTTGTATAAGACAACACTAACATGTGCTCAATGAATTTAATAAACACTGAAAGCAAATGTTTTCAAAATCATATTAGTAAAAAGGAAGGTTAATTGTGGCACTACCAATATACTTTAATATTTTGACCAAACTAATTGTTTCACTGGAAATAATGTGCAGAACTGAACATGGGAAAACAGTACCTTAATCAAGCAATATGTTTCTTGACCTGGCTGCATATGATGTAATTGTGTCATAGTTAATGAATTTTTCTCCATGGCATGTTAACAAAGGCTACTTTAAATTTAATTCATATCCTTAGTAAATAACAACTTCAAATTATATCCCTTCTCTTTTCAAGAGTGGACAAAGGGAGAGAAGAGATGCTGGATGACTTCCAGAAAAAAAAAGCTGGCTGGAAGAATAAAGGGGTTGAATTCAAGCTAGAAAGATACAACAGGAAGGAGCGGTGAGGATCCTGCAGAAGGAGGAAATAACAGGCATCCTCTTTTACTAGGAAGCTTGTGTTCCAGCCTCTTCCAAATTGTGTAAAAGCAGTTACAACCTCAGTTCTTACCCAAATGCGGTACTAAAGTCCAGAAAACATGAATGGAGAAGATTTACTATACTTCTGAATAGGTAGAGTCAATAACAAAACTGTATGGATTTTCCCAAAGTTATATATTAATTTAATTTTAATAAAAATGTTAATGCATAATTACTGTGTTAGTGAAAGTGCTAATGGAATATTCTTTGGGGTACATTAAACTGACAAAATAAATCAAAAATTAATTTAACAGATTAAATACACAAAAAAGTAGAGATAATTCCAAAGACAAGTGTATTGGACTATTTACTGCTGCTAATAACACAGTACCATAGACTTGATAAATTGTAAAGAAAGGAGGCTTATTTTGGCTCACAGTTCAGATCCAAGGTCAAGGGGCCACATCCGTTGATGAGAAGTGATTATTATTACCAGGACTCTGACCTCATCAATGGATTAATTAATCCACTTGTGGATTCATAGCTTCATGGATTTGGGGGGAAGGGTCTTTATTATAAAAGCAGCCCTGTTTGCTACCTGACCACCATGAGATGAGCAGTGTTCCTCAGCCCCTTGTTTCCACCATAATGTAGATTCTGGCCAAGGTCTGAAAGCAACTGGGCCAAGTGACTATGAACTAAGACCTCTGAATCCATGAAGCAAAACAAATGTTTCCTTCTTTAAGTTGATTTCACTCAAGTGTTTTATCACAGTGACAGAAAGAAAACAGAAGCATAACTGACTTATAGAAGAATTGTAAAAAAAATTTATATGCATATTTATGAACACTTTCATGTTTCAGTGATATATGTATGTGTATGTAACAATATACTAAAGTAGCACTAATAATGTTCACAAAAGACATCCACATCAATGAATAATCACTATTTTTCACATATGTTATTTCTCAGTGTATATGGCATTGTTTTCTACTACTCTGATTTTCCCTTAAGTAAAAAATTATTTAATTAGGGGTACCATGATTGTAAACCATCTGAAACACCCCAAAATAGTTCCAATCAATATCTGATTTTACTTATCCATGTTTAGCAATTTCTTTGCTCAACATTTCTTCATGAATTTGATTTTTCTTTCAATAATGTTTTTTCTTCTTCTTAAAGTACATTCACAATTTCATTAACATAAAGTTTTTATACTAAACACTTAGAGTGTCATTTTCACATGACAATTTTACTAGCTTGCAATTATATGAGATATTAATAATTACATAATTATAACTATAACTAGTGTGATAAATTAGTAAAGAAAAATTATTTTATTTTATCTCCAATCGTATATTTCATCTACTCTGCCTCTGGACAAAAGCTCTCCAGAAGCCCCATGATGCATTATTTTCCTGTTCATTCAGAGAAAATATAAGGCTCTCCATCAACCACTAAAAGCGTTCATTTCCATGTCATAGCCATCTTGATTTAACATCAGGGCATTTCATTCCTTTCTGCATCTGGGATCTATGTTATAGGTGGAAACATATAGGAAGGAGGCGTAAAACATTTTTTCTTTCTTCTTCCTTCTTTTCTCTTCATTTACCCCCTCCTTAAATTTCTGAGTCCTTTGGGTTTAGGGAAGGAGAAGAAGAAAGGCAGCAGGAAGATTCACGTTTCCTTTTCTGGCTCATTGGAGATTCCTCTCATCTGTTGACCAAGATGGCCTTAGGAATTCCCTCATCGTGACTTAACTGTAGATGGGTTTCCTCCTGAGTATAAGCCACTGCCGTCCTTTCTCTTGGAGCATTGATTTAAGGAAACTTATTATTAGAAATTGTTTCTTTGCACCTTTGAGATGTAAATCTTCTCCATGTATTCATCAAGAAAGCTGTTGTCCCTATCTCCCAATCTCTGTGAAAGGGTAGGAGTTGAACTGCAAAGAACACCAATTAGAAAACACAAATGGCATAAGCACATTGAACAACATCCTCCTAATGTCCTCCAATGCTTTTCTACTAGCTTATCTTAGCTCTTAAAAACTCTCTTGCCTTTTATTTCCCCTGAATTGGGTTCAATCTCCCCTATTGCAATGGTTTTGACCCTTTTTGCAACAGTGTTAAATATTAAAATCTTCCTTGCCACTTTTAACAAGCATCTGGTGTACTCTTTCTTTTACACTTCAAATATCTCCATTGCTTCTGAGTCAGAATGAGTGAATCTCTGTTCTTGTTTATATCTTATGGTTCCTTCCTCAGCCCCTCTGTATCCTCTGAACACAAATTTGCTGATCTATAAGAAACATTAAGTGGGATATACATTCCTCAGACAATGCATTGTCTGAAATGAAGGTCAAGGCATAATCCTCCAAAGCACAGAGGTAACGTTACAATACTTGCTGATAATGGTTTGCACTGAGATTGTGCAATTCCAGTAATGGCACTCTTTCCTCAAAAAGTCCAGCTGGTATAAACATTGATGAAGTCGTATCTCTATAATATACTGATTCTAACTTTTTTGGGAAAATACCCAGAAGTGGGATAGCTGGGTCATAAGGTGGTTCCAGTCCTAATTTTTTGAGGAAAATTTACCTAGGATACCTGGAGACATAGGGAGGAGGGGAGGGAGGAGGAGGGATTAGGAAAGATACCTAGGAGACTGGAGGGAGGGAGTGTGGGGGAATCAAGTCAGAAGGAGATCTCTGACCTCCAGGAGAAGTCCACTTAACACAGGGGTTCTTTTGGGGGAAACATAGAACCACGGGGAACCCAAGCAGGGAAACCATGACATGGCATCAGCCTTGGCTAACTATGTAAATATACATTTGTTCTTGATTGTTTGAAAATGATTCCCCCTCAATTGTAAGTCCATATTCAACTAAAAACAAAAATAGTCCAGCTGGGAAACTTCAGGCGGAATTTGGAGACTTCCGTATTCTGCCTTGTAGTTCCTTACCTTCTAGCCACTGGGTTGGTGAGAGCTAATGGAACAGTACTGAGGGATCCTTTTAAATGGTTGGACAATCAAAGATTATTAAGAAGCTCACAATGGTAATAGTTTCCCCTCCCTCCCCAGTTTAATATTTATGTTCTAGAAACGCCTATCTAGATGGTTCTATAATGACCCCACTTGGCGAAATCTCCCCCCTTGTTATGGCTCGGGTAGACAACTTAACTTGCAAGGAGAGAGCTAGATACAAGTATGCAACCTGAAGAAATTCTAAAATAGCCAATGAAATAAATTGAAGCCAGCATCCTTTATACGAAATTAAAGAGCATAGTGAAATACTAGTGAAAGTGCCTCAGGACACCAGTGAATGTTCAAAAGGCAGGAGAGAAAGAGATCCTAAATTGAAGACAGAGCTTAAAACTCTAATACTCAGTGGCTGGAGCAGTGGCTCAGCGGTTACGGCACTTGCCTGGCATAAGAAAGTACTTGGGTTCAAATTCCAGCACCATGTTCACAACAAAGTATTTGAGCAATGAAAATGAAATGAAAAACTAAATAAAATTGATTCTGTACTGCTCTCTCTCACTGTCCCTCTCTCTTTAAAAAAAATTATTTAAAACCACAACAACAACAACAACAAAAAATAAACAAACTAATACTCAGACAAAAGCTAGGCCCACTGGCACATACCTGTAATAGCAGCAATTTAGGAGGCTGAAACAAGAGGATTCCAAGTTCAAGGTCAGCCTCAGCAACTTAGAGAAATCTTCTCTCAAAATAAAAAATTAAAATGGACTGAGGATGTATCTCAGTGGTAAAATGCTCCTGGGTTCAATCCCCAGTAAGGAGGAGAAAAAAAATAAACATGAAACTTATTAAAGCTGTACTGATTGAAGTACAAAGCATGAGAGAAAGAGAAAGGTCAAAGGACATTCACCCTAGGACTACTGCATGCCCATAGAGGCCTATTTCAGTGTGCATATGAAATAAATAAAACTACTATTTAATAAATTTCCCTGTTGATCTGTAATTATAGGTTTCCATAATTAAGGAAAAAAGAAAGGAAAGGAAGAAGAGTATTAAATGCTAGTTACAGTGTACAGGGTCTACAAATGAATCCATGTTGCAGAAAAGAAGTCAAGACAGAGCCAACAAATTTCAACTACAGGCAAAACCATTCAAAAATAGCTTTACCTGATAATAAAAAAATCCCAGAAAATTGTGTATTATGGCATCCAAATATTATCCCAGATGAAAATGAAAATATTTTGTTTGATAGACTTTTTAAAGGTGGTTGCTCAGCAAATGTACTTACATTTGTTTTTATAGATGCTTTGTGGTGACCAAATAATTGCATGAATTCTTAAACCACTGCAAAATCAACAACTTTGATCATGTCTGGGGTTGAAAATAATATTTGTTAGAGCAAAACTGGTATGCTTTAACTGCTATTTTTTTAAATTGGGACAATTTGAACAACTATGCTCAATTGAAAACATCCTAGAATTTCTTGAACTGACATTTAAATGTTTTATAAAAAATGTATTATCTGTCTAAGGGAAAATTCTTGCTTTTGAAACATTTATTTATAGCCACATAATTCATTGATTTTATAATGGACATTTTTAAAAGACAAAAACTCTTTTTCACAATCTACCAAGTTCCCCAGGTTTCTTTCTGAACTTTTATATTCTTTGTCCTCAGCTTGTTAGCTTAGTTAATCAAAAGCATGTTTCAAAAGTTCATTTTCATAAATAAATGCTTGAAGATGAAGTATTATATGTTCCATATCATTTACATTAGAAGGCTATTATAAAATTGAACTGAAATTTTAGCACTGAAATTTGAAATTTATCAAATTTCCCAAAACAATGAATTTTGGATTTTTCACATCTCTTACAGATTCATTTTAATTTATATTTCATGATTTTTATCTTCTTTTTCGATTTGAGATAAACTTATAAAATTGTTCCAAAAATACTTATTGTTCATCCAGCTTCCCAGGTTTTAGTGTCTTATAAAACTACAATACATTAATTATCAAAATCAGGAATCTAACACAATATTATCTGCTACAGTTTGGATATTACATGTACTCCAAAGGCCATGTGGTAAAGGTAGGGTCCCAGCTAGGAAGTGATGGACTCCTGGAAGTGGTAGGGCCTAGTGGGAGGTCTTCAGGCACTGGAGATGTGTCCTGGAAGGAAATATTGGGACCCCAACCCCTTTCCCTCCTCTCTTTGGCCTGTGGCCATAGAGTGAGTGGTTTACTGTAGCACATGCTCCCACCATGATGTGCTATTACAGGCCCAAAGCAATGCACTCAACTGATCATCTACTGAAACCTCCAAAACTGTGAAGCAAAATAAACCTTCTATTTTATTATCTCAGTTATTTCGTTACAGTAACAGAGAGCTGAATAACACACTATCATAAAATCTGTCAACATTATTTAAATTTTCCTTATTTTTCTGGTGTGGAGCATGTTGCATTTTGAAAGCATGTGTTTTTAGTGTCTCATAATTGAAACAGTTACTCAGTTTTTGTCTTTTGTGGCATTGAAACTTTTGAAAACTAGTCTTTTTTTTTTAAATGTCCTTCAATTTTTGTTTCTTTGATGTTTCCTCATGATTAAATTGAGGGTTTTGATAGAAATGTTCTAGAAATAATGTTCAGTCCTCAGTGAATCACTAAGAGGTACACAAAATTGATTTGTCCCACTACTGATGATAATAACCTTCATTAGTTGGTTAAAATCATATCTATCAGGTTCCTCCACTGTAAAAATATTTTCCTTTGTAAAAGAAGATAATTTAGAATATGTAAATACCCTATTTAATAACTTGCCTTTGCCCATTAATTTTAGCATTTATTTATAATTCTTACTTAGATCAAATATTACTGTGAAGGGGCTGGAGTGGTTGCTCAGCAGTTGGAGTGCTTGTCTGGCATGCTTAAGGGCCCAGGTTCAAACCTCCGCACCACATATACAACTAAATCAGAAAAACAAAAACCGGATGAAATAATAAATGAAATTGATTCTCTATTTCTCTCTCTCCCTCCCTTTCTCTCTCTCTTCTTCTCTCTTAAAAAAAAGTCAAAATATTACTGTGGAGTTTTCTCATTATTTTCATTTGCATCATATTTTACATTTATTAGCTTTGATTTTACCATAAGAAATAGTTTTCCATTCCCGTATTTATTTGGTTAGGTATTATATGAGCAGGAATTCATCAAATCTTATTATTCAAATGAATTATAAGCCATTATTGTCCTAATTTTTATAGTTTAAAATGTTCCAGATATAACCATCTCACATACCTTTGAGTTTCTGTCATTTCTGAGTACTTCCTTACTTTAAACAAAGAAGAGTTATTCTTGCAGACCTGAGACTGCCATCTATAGAGAGGCCTTCTTGCAAGGTTGGACATTGTCTTGTATTTGAAAACTTGAATTTCTGGAAGAGTCACACCAATCCCTTATAGGAAGGGCTCACTGTGCCTAACTATTGCGCAATCAGTGTGTTATGTTGTGTATCTGCTTTCCTGCCGAGATTTTGGTATTTCTAGCCATTTGGTTTGAATGTATTCCCCAGTGTTCATGTGTTGGAAGCTTAATCCACAATGCAACAGCTTAGGGAGGTGGGACCTAATAAGAGGTGATTGGGTCATGAGGCAATGGATTAATGTGCTATCACTGGAGCTGACCAGTTACTGTGTAAGAGGGTTGTTATAAAAAGGAGTTTGGCCTGATTTTCCTCTCTCTGTCTCATGGTTGCTTGCCCTTCTATCATGTTACGATCCAGAATGAATCTAGATGTTCTCCCTTAATCTTGGACTTCCCAGTTGCCAGAATACTGAACCAAATAAGCTTCCATTATTTTTACTTTACTCAATCTGTGCTTTTCTGTTACAGCAGCATAAAAGGAACTACGATAAACTCTAGACATGATCAGGTCTCAATTAAAAAAAATAAAAATACACCAGGGAAATGAGGTTTTAATGGGCTTCCCTGGTAGAAAATATTGCACAAGTGTTGTTATAATTTTTTGCTGGAGAAAGAAGACTCAGCTTGAGTGAATCTACTTGGGAGAAGACTCTCAGTAGGTTGTACCCAGTTTCTTGTGAACTTCAACTCTTGCCCTTTTCCCTTTCCTGATTTTGTTTTGTACCTTCTTGCCATGATAAGTCATAATTGTGAGTATAACTATATGCTGAGCCTGTGATTTTTTCAAGAAAATTATCATAATTGGGCATGGCCTTTAGGTTCCCAGATACAATGCTCCATACCTGGGATCAACTATTTATCCAAAGAACCCTAATTACTTTTATTGGCAAATTGTATTTTGAAAACACTTTTCAGCTTAGTAAGTAGGCTCATTTGTACTGTTGTATCATTGCTTCTAGGGTCTCTCAGGGATAAAGTTAGGAAATATATGGCCCTAAATTCATACTGATACCTCCAATTCCAACCAACACATCAATGTTCAATCTGTCCTAATCTTAGAGAGCATTAATAGAAGATATAGATAGATCATAAACAGATCATAGATGATAGATAGATAGAAAAAAAAAGAAAAGAAGGATGAGGATGGATTTATTACAAGTATTCATGCATATGAATCTGTTGGCAAAGAGATTCCATGATGGGTTGTTTACAAACTGGAGACCTAGGAAGCAGGTGGCTCCTTTGAATCACCTCAGAACCAGGAAAACCGATTTTGTAACTCTTAATCTGAGGCTGATACCCAAAAATCAGGAGATCATTGGTACAAGTCCTAAAGTCCCCAAACCAGAGAACCTGGAGCTCTGATGTCCACAGGCTGGAGAAGGATGCCTCATCTTTGAGGCAGGGGAAGCTGAAATTCACCTTTCCCCTGCTGTTTTGTTCTACCTGGTCCTCATCTACACTGAGGAAAAATCTGCCACACTTGGTCTGATGAGTTACCAGCCAAACTATTCCAGAAACAAGTTCATAAACACATCCAGAAGTTATGCTTTTCCAGCTAAGTATCCCTTAATACAGTGCCATAGACACTTAAATTAACGATCACTTTTATTCATGACTCTCTTTTCCAATGATCAGATGCCTGGTCCTCATTATCCACAATTCATTCAAGTGTTTAGTCAACCCTAAAACACATCTGAAATCAATTTATATGCCTCAGAAAAACAAATACACTAGCTAGGGTACAGTATTCTTGGTTCTTTCCGTCTTTAGGCTTCTAAGTAAACCACTGAAAACCTCTATTCCAAGTTCTTTCCCTTCCTTCATAAGACTATACTACTCATAATGCAGTTAGCTTTCTTTATTTCTGTTCATTTCTTTGTCTCTTACATTTTACTCCCCTTATATTTGTTGATTTTAGTTTTTGTGCATCTGTGGAACAGCAAGATTCTAGAGTCAATTTGCATATGAAAGAATATGTAAATATAGTTAAATAAAAGTATATGAAGGGGGCTGGAGTGGTGGCTCGGCAATTACTGCACTTGTCTGGCATGCGCAAGTAAGCGAGTTCAAACCCCAGCACCATGTACCCAATGAAGACTTGGAGCAACAAAAGGCACATGAAAAACTAAATAAAAATTGTGCGCGCTCTCTCTCTCTCTCTTAAAAAAAAAGTATATGAAGTATCCAGAAAGGTTTGTATCAGAGAAATATCATTCTTGCCCTTTCCAACTACCCCATTCTTTCCACTCATGCACACCCACCCCTACTGGGAACCAAAATCTTTAATTTATGGTTTATTTTATATTTTTTGCCTTTTAAAAAAACTAGGGATGAGCCCACCATATGATCCTGCTATTCCTCTCCTGGGTATTTTTTCAGGGAATTTAGAATCAGCACACTACAGCAACACAGCAATATCTATGTTCATAGCAGCTCAATTTACAATAGCTAAATTATGGAAACAACCCAGATGTCCCTCACTGGATGAATGGATCCAAAAACTGTGGTACATATATATACCATGGAATTTTACACAGCAATTAGAAACAATGATATTGCAGCCTTTGAAGGTAAATGGATGGCTATGGTAAAAATTATGCTGAATGAAATCAGCATAACCCAGAGAACCAAGGGTCGAATGTCTTCACTCATCTGTGGAGGCTGGAACTAGACCTTGGGCATTGAGTAAGGAGGTCTATTATCATGTTTTAAGTCTAGATAAGGTGTAATGTTATACAACCTAATACATTTTTAGAGGTGTTTTGGGAAGGGGAGGGGAGGGATAAAGGTGGGTAATGGGGGGCATTCTTGGGGTAAATCTAATCTTCAGGATATATATATATTATATTATATTATTTCATTAAAAGATTGTGGATTGTTCAACAAATAAATTTCTGAATTAAAAAAATGAAAAGATATATATATGTTTTCTCCCACCTCCTTATTCCTTACATGATGGGTAGAATATATATTAAGTTAAACTAACTTTGGAAGGAGGCTTCCTCCATACCTTGAGTCTCTATGTAACAAATTAAAATCTAACTTGTGTTTTATTTAATTTTTGTGTTGCTGTAACCAAAAGACCTGCCAGAACAATTAGAGGAGTAAAACTTTATTTTGGCTCATGGTTTTGGAAATTCAGCCCATGATTGGCCCACCCCACAGCTTTGGGCTCAAGGTGGGGCAGAACATCATGGTGGAAGAGTGTGGTACAGGAAAACTGCTCAGGACCTGATATCCAGGAAGCAGAGTGAGTACGCCACTCACTAGAGACAAAATGTATATCCCAAAGGCATGACTCCAATGACCTACCTCTTCCAACCATACCCCCTACCTGCCTACAGTTACCACTGTTAATCCATATCACTGGACTAATTCGTATCTTGGATTAATCAACCATTAGTTTACAGCTCTCACAATCTGGTCATTTCACCCCTGAACATTTTCACATGGTCTCATATGAGCTTTCAGGGAACACCACATATCAAAACTGTAATAGTATGTAAAGAAACAGAAAGCTTAGTTTAGAAGAGTATTTCTTAACTAATGTAGCTAGGGGTCAGTCACAGCAGTTGACCTTCCAACAATCACAAGCTGCCGACTGTTCAAAGCATGTCCAAATGAGGCAAATGGTGAGCTGCAAGGAGTCAAGCTCTCTCTGGATCTCACTCACGCTTTCCTGCTACATGCCCATGTGGGTGAGCAGAGTTCTCTAATTCTTCTTCTTGAGGCCTACCAGAGTTGTAACTTATTCTTTGCTCAAATAAGCTATTAAATTTAATTAACCAAAAGTTTTTCTTTTAACACATACCAGAGTTTTGCATTTTTATACTTAAATATATCCAGAAAATCATTCAGTATAACTATTTCCTTACTGGTTTTTTTCTTTTTAAAATGATAATGAGTGAATATTAAGTGTACAAAATAATAGATTTCTGTGTGATAGGATCAAATATACTTACAAGGTACTTTGATTGTATCCACTCTCCCTATTACCCTCTCGGATCCCATTCCCCTTCTGTAAGGGTCCTTCTTCTACTTTCACATTGTCTTCTTTTCCCCCCCATACTCCACATAGGAGAGAAAACATGTAATGGTTGTCTTTCTGAGTCTAGCTTATTTTGCTTAACACAATGATCACCTGATCCATTTATTTATCTGTAAACAATGTATTTTATTCTTATTTATGACTAAATAATTTCTTTATCCATTCATCTATTGTTAAAGTATCTAGGCTAATTCCTTGCCTTAGCCACTTTGAATCATGCTATGATAAACATGAGTATGCAATTGTCTCTACTGTACGGTGACTTTGATTCCTTTGACACACACACAATATAATGCTTCTTTATGCTTCCGAGTTGAATGAACCAAGTAGCAAATAAATCCTCTCCATCTAAAATAAAGTGAAGTAATATGATAGAAGGTATATGAGTGATCCCAGCAGATTTTTTGAGACACTGAAGACAAATAGAGAACCATAAACATCACCTGCAACCGAAATCAACAAAGAATTCAATAAGAAAGAGATTGGCAGATGTCACAGCACTCTGTCTGCATAGAAATGCCTTAAATGGAGCCTTCTTCAACTGGAAAAGGTAAGGTGGGACTCCATGAAGGTGATTTAAGTTATAAGTACATAATTACATCATTCCTTACACTCAACATTTCCTATGTGGTGACAATGGAATTGACGGTATGGAATAAAAGGTGAAAAAATTATTTTTTGTCTTTTTTTTTTTTAGCAAGAGATTATCTTCAATTTTCATTTTTTCCAAAGGCAGTGACAACTTAAATTTGGCAGCGTCCCTATCTTTCTGTCTCATTTTCCCCCCAGACTTGCTTTCTATGTCCTCTGCTCTCTTCTTTTACTTTTCCACTTGTCTTTTTGCATCTTTTTTCCTTTCGAGGCTTGTGCATAATCCTCCAACTAGTACTAAGAACACTGCCAGTTCTCACTAAAGGTGTTAGTTTTAAAAGTCTTTCTATATATCGATGTCAGTGGTTCATAATCTCATTTGTATATTCAGATTGCTTGGAACACATTTGAAAAAGATACCTGGGCCCCACCTCCTGAGATTTTGATTATTTGGTCTGAGTGAGGCTGTAGTAGCTATGCCTTAAAATCCCCCACCCCCACCTCCCAGTTAGCCTTAGACATAGCCAGGATTCATTACAGTTACCTGGAGTTAACATCTGTCAAGAACAAATTCTGGGCAGTTGTTCAGGAGGTTGAGGCAGGAGGATCACAAGTTCAAAGCCAGACTCAGCAAGTTAACAAGGCCCTAAGCAATTTAGTGAGACTGTGTCTCAAAATAAAAAATAAAAAGTGCAGGGGATGTTGCTCAGTTGTTAACGGCCCATGGGTTCAATCCTAGATAATAAATAAATAAAGAAAATTCTGATCAAGGACCCATAAGCTCTTGGCCTGTATCTTTTAGTAGCTAAGCATGGAATTATTTTTCTCCTTTATTCTGTAGTTCTGTTTGGCAGTTATGAAATTTTTGAGATCACTTAGCTCAACTTTGTCATTCTAAAGAAGAGTAATCTAAAGCCCATTGAGAGAAAAACACCTTCTCAAGGCACACATCTTGTAAGTGAATGCCAAGAATATACTCTGTATTTTCTTTTAAAGTATGGTTCTACCTCTTGGTTTTCCAGATAACCCTTGATATATGTACAGTCAGCTCCCCCTCCTCATATCTGTGTTTTCCCTTCTGCTGTCCAGCTAAATGGTTTTCCACTGAATAATAAAAAATATCAAATACTATTTGCTTGATTTTTTTAGTACTAAGGAATTGCTTCCTCTCACTCCATATCATACATTCTTCCCATAATAAATTTTGTTCTACCAACTTCCTTCCCAAACTGCTTTTTTTTTGTACAATAAGAACACAGAGATATTAGGTAAAGTATTAGTAGCCCAGAGGACTATCTGAAAGATCACAAAACACAAAGTAGCCTATTGCTTTAAATTTATCATCCGTATAATGAAACGTGTATGAAATACTTCTTAGCATAAAAAATGTTCAAAGGCAAAAATATGCTGTGAGCGCCATCTCCTGGAGAAATCAGGGCAATGCCCTGCCCTCCTGCCACTGCAGGTTCCATTCAGCTTTCATCCTTTACCTTTCAGCTCATTTATTTATTCTCCTTCCTTAATAAAATAGCTTCCAAAATATAAAAACAGTAGAAACAGTAGAAACTACTAAATTTAAAAGTCAGAAATGCACACGAAGGGCAAGTATGGGACAAGGAGGAGAAACGAAATGCTAATACCAGGGTTGCCACACAGTGGCAAAGCAGGAGCTGTAAATACAGTGAAGAGTTTAGATGGGGTTGCATGAGGAGTTTTTACTATTATATGTTAAATTAGGGTTGTATTAATTCATAATCAGCTATCCAGTGTGTGGCTGGACATATATAAACCTAAAGCTCATGAAAAGAGATCTGACAGAGACACAGAGTTGAAGGTGACCAGCATTTGGTCACTGAAGTTCTGGGCTGCATGGGACCATCCAGGAAGCATGTGGTGATCAAGGAGAAAGGAGGACACAGAGAAGATATCAGATGAACGTTTATATTTAAGGAATAATCAGTGGCTTAGTCCACTTGGACTGCTATAACAAAATACCTGAGACGGGATAGCTTGTAAAGAATAAAAAAGTGTTTCTCACAGTGCTGGAGGCTGGGAGTCTTCAGACTGACATATCATTAGGTTTGTTTGGTGAAAGTCCTTGTGCTGCATTCTCCAGAGGAGATGACCACTGTGTCCTCGCAGGGCAGAAAGCAGAGGACAAAACAGGGCCTAAAGCTCTTCCTTATAGCCCTTTTATAAGGCCCCCAAACTGCCCAAAAGGGCCCACCTCTTAGTTAAAATCACAAGCACAATGACAATTAAGTTTCAGCACGGGGACATTCAGACCACAGTAATCAGTTAAAAGTAGGCAATAGAATGACTGCAGCCTTTAGAGCCAAACTACCTAATTTCGACTCTAGTTCCTTTATCTACTAGGGCTAACATACAAGTCTCTAAAAGATTATTTTAAGGCTGGACACAGGTTTTGCATATAACTTCACTGTATTAAATAGCTCCTCAGAAATGTTTTATCTTTAAATCTCTAAATTGGTAATTCTTAAGCATATTGGCGTTGTCTTGATCAGACATGTAAAACTTTGTTATCTGACCTGGGAGACGTCTAGAGTCAAGGCGGCTCAGTCATTGTTCCCAGTGTAAAGCTGGAGTTCTCTGATGAGAAACAAAGATTCTGCAATCTGACCTTGGCTGATTAGAACATCCTGATTGTGGAGAGATGAAAAGCTGCAGGTCAGGAGGCAAAACTACCTTGGGCATCTTCCGGCCTTAAAAAAAAAAAAAAAAAAAAAGCCATATACATTTAACCTTTCATCTGACCTAACGCTGTCTCAACTATTAGGTAAATCTGTCTGAATGTACTGTTAAGCGTAACAGACCTAAATGCCTCCTCCACCAACGCTAAAGCTGATAATGCTTCAAGGTAACATCAGATACATAGAGAAAAGATTGTCCCTCTTAACTATATTCCACTGTACATTGTCAACTAAATTGACTAAATGTATTGATTTATGACTTCATTTGTTTCTTGGCTATAAAAGTTAATGTAAACATAATTTACAAATAGTTTAGCAACATACTACGAAACGTTCACGTTTGGTAATTGGAAAAATGAATAGATGATAATTAGAAAATGTATAACACCCAGGAAACAGAGAAAGTCTACTCAACAAACAGGGACAAAATATATATTCCAAAGGCTCAACCCTAAAAACTTGCCTCCCCCAACCACACCCTAATCCATTCAAACGAAACCATGCAGTGATGAGGTTAAGGCTTTCATGACCTGATCGTTTCACCTCTGAACCTTCTTCAACTGTCTAACATGTGAGGTTTTGGGAAACAACTCATCTCTATGCCATAACAATGACACTCTGGATAATTTCAATGTGTTCCTGAGTCATGGTCACTCATCTCCGGTTCAGAATAAACTACTTCCTTCTTTCCTTTAAAGTAGAGTTGTTACTTTATGTTGAAACATCTCATTATTTCTGTTCCTAAAAGCAAATGTCACCTGAGCTAACTGGCTCCCTTCCTTCTTCACTTGCCTTCCAGCCTGCAAAATCCTGGGCTGGGAAAGAACAGAGGTCTCAGTACCCATCCCCCACTCCCCATGCACCCTGGCCAGCAGTCCTTCCTGTCACTTTCTCAGCATAATGTAGCTTCTGGATCTTGAGCAGGAACAGGCAATGAATCACCATGATTTTATGACTACATTTTGTTTTCCTAGAGTCATGTTTACTTTTAAAAATCATTTTTACTCATCATGATCTCTTCCATAGCCATCCATTTACCTTCGAAGGCTGCAATATCATTGTTTCTAATTGCTGTTTAATATTCCATGGTATAAATGTACCACAGTTTTTGGATCCATTCTTCCAGTGAGGGACATCAGGGTTGTTTCCATAGCCTAGCAATAGTAAATTGTGCTGCTATGAACATCGATATTGCTGTGTCACTGTAATGTGCTTATTCTAAGTCCCCTGGAAAGATACCCAGGAGATACCTGGACAATGAGAAAGTTGGTCTAGTAGCATGAGTTAAATCCAGATAAGATGTAATGCTTTACAATCTAATACTTTTTTTAGAGTTATAGTGGGAAGGGGAAGGGAGGGATAAGGGAGGGTAATTGGGGGGGGCACTCCTGGGGATAAATGTAATATCCAGAATATATACACATTTTATATTATTTTGTTAAAATCTTGTAAGGTTGCTCAAAAATAAAATTAAAAAAATCATTTTTACTTGTAAAAAATATATATTTTGTGGTTATGAATGTTACTTGTGAGACAGATTAGGAGAGACAGTGAAATGGCTAGGTAGTCAGGACAGAGGGCCCCCATCCAAGAGCTAGCTGGTAGAGGCAGAGAGTGATTGACAGGGCATGCTCAGGGCCTTCAAATGCAAAGGACCATGAGGCTCAACTTTGTCCCAACTAAGTAATGGGGGTGATCACAGGTGGGTACTCTGAATTATTTGCCACCTTTTGTTTTAACCAATGGTGTCCTTGACCACTTTCAATGCCTGCTTTACATAGATTTTAACCAATGGAGTTGATGCATTTCTCAATGCCTGCTTTGCGTGAATGATAAATATGGTCATATCCAAAATCAATATAAACCCTGACATACTGAGGCAGTGTCCTGCTTCCAGGTACCCCTCCGCCTTTCAGAGTCTCTGCTCTTCTTCCTAAATAAATCCTACTCCTTTTACTCCTCCTTCTGTGGTTGTCCATGGATTTTATTCTTCAAATTCACGAGACAAGAACCCAGAAGATCAGCGCCGAATTCCAGGGTTTGCTCCCACACCAAGAGCTGCAACTCGCCACAGGAAATCCCAGCTCTTAGCTGGGTAGCTGCTAACACTTTTGGGCTGCAGAGACCTGAGGGACCTGCAACAAGCCCAGATTCTCAGTTCTAACTGAGAAGAGCTGCAAACACTGAAAACAGACTACTTCGGCTATGGAATTCTGCAGCCAGGCCCTCTTCATTCACCAGCGGGAGCAGAGAATCAGGCCTCATCTCAAAAACCCCGCATCACTTGTTTCAGCAGAAAGCACCATTGCGGTTTTTTCCACTGTGAACTAGTTGAACTTATTCAGAGACTGTCACATTGTCTCATTGAATTTCAGGTCACTCTCCATTTCTTTTTTCTGGATTCCACAGAGAGTCTTAAGAGGACTGAACTCCAAAGAACTCTGACCTACTCTCACTGGTGCTCCCCGGGTAGAGCTCAATTTTCAGTTAAAATCTTCAAATATATTTATGTTCAAGAGTGTACGCAGAGGAAATACCTTCTAGGGGACCTGGACATTTAACAAAATGACTCTGTGACTCTATAACTAAGCCTTTTTCATTTTCTCTCTCAATGCTATATAAAATTTCTAGCTAGGTTGAAATAATTGTTTATAAATTTCCTTGATCTATTGGAATTATCTATGCCTTTGAATATTTTTATCTATTAAAAAAAAAGATGTCATTTTTTCCCATCTGTGCCAACAGCACTGCCAGCTGCTGGTGTTTCCTCCAGTCTAGGAAGCTATAGCTATTTCCTCTACCATACTCCATATGCTCACTTCATGTAGATTTCCACATTCTATTTCAGATCTCCTTTCATTCCACTCCATATTAAATGATGCATTTTATTACTAAGGTAATGTGTGCTCTGCATGCCTGCTGAATTCAAGGCTAATTTTTTGTGTGAAATCATGTCACATGAGCAGCTAGGGACTTGCGTATGAATTCTTAAGATGAGTATTTTTGATTTAAAAAAAACAAATAAACAGAAAAAAAAGTTTAATAAAATTGTGCTGAAATTGCCTGGTGTCACATTGTGCCATTTGCTTTCTATCAACACTTTTGACAAAAACAAGAATTTAAAGGTTCTAGAAGTGGGGCTGGAGCGGTGGCTCAGTGGTTTCGGCGCTTGCCTGGCAAGCATGAGGACCTGGGTTCAAACTTCAGCACCACATACACAACTAAGTGTTGGAGCAACGAAGGCCATGCGAAAGCTAAATAAAGTTGTTTCTCTCTTTCTCTGTCTCTCTCACTGTCCCTCTCTCTTTAAAAAATAAAATAAAATAAAAAAATAAAGGTTCTAGAAGTATAAAATAATATACAGTAAGAATTAGCAATTTTTTGAAGACTAGTGAGGTCACATAAAATTCAGAATTATTAATATTATTCTGGCTATGCATTTTCTAATTGTCAACCATGGTTTAAACTTTGTTGTATGTCTCTAAAAACAATTATAAATTATGTTTAATACTCTCATCACTTTTCACCAATGAAAATGTAGAGATGCAAGGTAAAAGGCAATAGTATTATTCAAGTTGGAAATGTAGAATCAGAAGTTTAAAATAAATTTGATCAGTCTTCAAAAGACAACAGAGTATTTCCTCAGCTTTATGTAGATATTTGAGATATATAGATATCTCATTACATGGGGAATATAGTACAAGGATTAGCTCATCTTAGAGTCATAGAGTGTTACCAGTGCAGCAGATGGTTTAAATGGTCTGACTCAATTGTACTGTAACTGAAGAAATGGAAGCCTTATTCCAAATAGGAGATTATCCAAAACCATGCAGCTGATTAACGCAGAGCCCAGATCAAACCATGATTCCTGCAATGCCTGTATTCCACCATCTGCCTATTTCCAGCAGCCAACACTCCTCCAGTGCACAGTCCAGGCCCTTGATGAAACTGGGCCTGAATAAAGTCTTTTCGTCTGTCTCTTTCCTTTCAGTTGCCCCTCCCAGACCCTCACCACCTAACCCTTCCCCGATATGTTTCAGCTCACTCCTCCTGCACCAGTGATTGCTAATACTTTACCTCTACTAGTCCAGTCACAGCTCACTAGTCTGATCCATTAACCTGGTCAATATACTTAGGAAGAGACCTAAACAAATTCCCTACAAACATGTGGTTTTCTTCCTAGAGTAAGCCCCAGCCTGTTACTGAACTCCATGGCAAGCAACCAGCATGAGTTTCAAACCAGCAATTTATAACAAAAACTGTTTACAGGTTCCTTTTATTTTTTTCATTTGGTTTGAACATACCTGAACTAACATGAATGATTGGAATGTATACTTTTATAACTGAGATTCTGTTACCTAATTTACCATGTAGAAAATATTTTTTGAAAAAGTGGCATTGATTTTAACTCCAAACATATGATTATGTTGGCATATTTGAGGAGCTCAAAACACTGACCCTGAAATTAGATGTGTAACCATAAGGTAGCAGTAAAGACACAAATAACTAATCATTGACCCAATCTATGGAGAATTTCAGAACCAGTAACTTCAAATCAGATGCGTACAGAGGATAGCATTCTAGCAATTGAGTGAGAAGTATTTGTTGTATGGGAGAAGAGTTGGCATCTTTGGAACTCCTGAGACAGCACATATTTCATATTGCGTGCTATGGTTTGAATGTGAGATGTTAGAGAAGGGCTAAAGACTTTGCCCAGAAGCAAAAAGAAAGACAGCTTGAGGGCATCTAAAGAATTTGCAAGACCACACCCATCTCAGGCTCACCAGAGTAAAAATTCCTTTGAGACTAGGCGAAGGGGTTACCCTTCTTGCACAAGAAGGGTTTTTCAATGTGCTCAGCAACCCAGACACTCAGAGGATGCTGCAGCCATGGTCCTGGAGGCTTTGCTACTGCTTGAGATGGCAGCATACCTTGGTGTCAACCACAGGGAACTGGTTCTGCAGGATTGCAGGATGCTGGAGTTACGGGGTCATGGAGGCTTTCATGGAGATTTCAGAGAAAGGCCTGGGAGACCAGGCAAGGTTCCCCAGAGTCAGAATCCCTGTGGACAGCTCCTGGGAGGGCAATGCATGGAGATGTGAGGAGGAAACTGAAGGAGACCCCCAAGATTAGGAAATGCCAGACCATGGAACCACTGCCAAGGAAAACTGCAGGAATTGAATACAGATAAGCCAACATAGAGGGCACATGTGCTGAAACCAGCAAGGCCATAGGAGCAGAGGTACACAAGACTTTTGTAGAGAACAACATGATACCACGTGCTCCAGATGCCGGATGTGAAACTACAGGACTTGTTTGCCCAGCTGCTTTTCATTCTTGCTTTGGTCCCATCCCTTCTTTCTATGCCCCTATTTGTCTGAATGGAAATATTTCCTATGTTCCTTGTATATATTGGACATATGCAACTTGATTTGGTTTTCTACAGAGGCTCACATTTAGAGTTTGCCTTGAGTCTCTAAAAAGACTTTGGACTTGGAGTTTTGGGCAGTCTTGGAACTGTGGAGACTATGGGGACTTTTGAAAATGGACTAATATATTTCGCATTGTCAGATTGTGATGAGCTTTTGGTAGCCAAAGGCAGAATGTTATGGTTTGAATATGAGGTGTCCCCAAAAAGCTCACATGTGACATTTCAGGAAGGCTGAAGTGAAATGATTAGGTTATAAGAGCCTTAACCCAAACAGTGAGTTAATCCCCTGATGGAGATTAACTGGCAACTGTAGGCAGCTAGGGTATGGCTGTAGGAGGTGGGTCACAGGGGGCATGCCTTTGGAGTCTATATTCTGTATCTGGCATGGAGTTTCTCTCTCTGCACTACCTCCCCATGTGATGCCTTGAACTCTCTGCTCCCTGGAGCCATGTCTGCCGCCATGAAGTCCAGCCTCTCATTGAGCCCTGAGGAATGTAGCCAGTCTTCTATGGACTAATACCTCCAAAATTGTGAGTCTTTAAAATAAGCTTTTCCTCCTAAAATTGTTCTTGTCAGGTCATTTAGTCACAGCAGCAAAAAAAGTTGATTAAAACACATAGGGTCTGCCTTATTGTGTGTTTCAAAATCTGTAAAGAAGCAGATATAAAATTATGTTTTCAATAAATAGTTGTAAAGCTCCATTCATATATAGTCCATTGAAGGCTTTAGCTTTATCATTCAAAGCATATACCAAGATAAACTAGCCCTATTATCTTGCTCATTTTTTTCAGGATTTTGGAGGCATAAGTTAGGATAAAATCTATCTAAAAAAAGAAAAAGAAATAAAGGAAGGGCAGACTGTCAACATACATTATAAAGTTTTCTTTGGCACATGTACAAAAAGTCATCCCAACCAAGCTACCATATGTCTATAATGTGGCAAAGTAATTCTCTGGGCATGAATCCAAGGCTCTAGCCTACCACTCTCTAATTTGGATTAATAATTCATTGCATTATCTGAAAAGGTTGCACATTATACCTTGTAAGTTGAACCAAGAAACAACATCTCATCACAAGTCACATACACAGTTTTCAATATCACCATGCAAACAAGCATCCACTTTAATCTGCTCTGGTAATACACCTACATTTAATGAGCATGTGAAAATGAGGTGACTCACACACAGGAGCTGGGAGGGAGACAGGGAGATAGAGAACATGAGGGAGATGGGAAAGGAGATCAGTATGTTCAGTGCCTGCCATGGCTGGAAACATAAAGCTCTCAACACAATTCTCTGGGGCACATAATAAGATTCCCATTGTGGAGATGTTAAGATTAGGAGAGGTAAAGAAATCATTCATATTTGCTAGTCTAGATGGAAGGATATCAAATTTTTCATGACAAGCCCAGTATTCAAAAAATGCACTTTATTTTTTTTTCAAAAAATGCACTTTAAAAAACTAGAAAATAATCCATGTATGAGCAGACATTTGGTATGTGGTACAAGCTGAATATATAAGCACTGGGAACATTTCAAATACTATTAATCAAATATTATTAGCAAAAACAAGTAAGAATGTTTCATGGAGATGGGGCTTGACCTGGCTCCAAAAATTCTCAGTGTCTTAAATCATGGGTTGCTCTATATTTAAACACTGACCTAATTCCTGAAACTGAGAAACACCAGATGGGTGTAAAACTTAAAGATATTTGAGTTTTAACAGGAAGAACGTCAGGCTGGCCAGCGCTAAAGGTTAAAGATAACAGCTTTCTTCTTGGAGGAAGGAAGCAGAGCAGACAGCTTCTTCCTCTTCTGGTAGAAATCTATCTGGCCGGCTGATAGACCACAGCTGCAACAAAAGACATCTTTTACTTCTTTATTTTGCAAGCAAGTAAATTTCACCCATGGAGATGTCTCAGCATTGCCCACTGAAGAAGGTCACCAATATTGAGAAGGATGTTACTTCTACCAAGGCTTTCTTGGATTTTTAACATCTATTGTCCTCAAATAAGTCATTTTAAATTTCTAGAATTGATTACATGTTTTCAAAAAACTGGCTACCATGAAGTTCACAAGTGAGACTCAGCAGATGTGAAAAAATGTAAGTCATGTGCTTACTGCAAATGTTTCACTTTCAGTATCATGAATTTTCATTTGTTAATCCAAGTCAAAAAATAGTCAGCAGTAAAGAATCTTTTGCCAAAATGAAGTGTTTTGCCATTGAATATGCAAACACTGCCAAGATTGATTAAGAAGAACACCTTAACTGTCTGGTCTCCAGTTTTCACACCTGTCGTTGGAGGAGGCGAGAATAACTGACAGTTATATTTTCCAGATGTGACATTTCCAGATGTTGTAGAGATCAAGAAGTACAATGACTGAAAAAAGCTTTTATACTTAGCAAGCAGGCATCCAGTGGTGACTTTGTAGACATTAGTTTCTATGGAGGAATTTGAGGAAGATGAGGAAGGAACGGCCAGGTTGATATGCAATTAAGGAACTAAGGCGGAAAGAGCAAGAAAAAGAGGCATTGCAGACATCTTTAAAAGAACTTGGCCTTGACCGGAGGGAGGGAATGAATAGGAACAGGAGTGAATATCCCTTTGGTGGATAGAGGAGATTGCTTGCTTGCTTTTAATGATAAGAGAACCAAAAGGACCTTTAAATGTCATTGAGACCTTTTAAAGGGAGAGAGGTAGAAAGTATTAAAGTGACAAGGTCCCCAAACAGAAAAAAGTAAATAGATTTCAAACATAGTTGCAAGTATCCCCTTTGGGGAGAAGCAAGAGTTGAAATACTTCAGGAAAATGGTTAACACCTCTGAGCAGGATGGGAAAAACACAAGGATTCCATAGGAAATAAATAAAACTTCACTGAACTAAAAAAAATTGAGCCATTTTCATAACAAGATCAGCTCTCCACGCATTGGACCATTCAGAATATGTATGTTTATGTCACATCAGAACTAATACAGAGTTAGAGAGAATTGCACATATTTAAATCTGAATTTAATGCCAAATTCCATTGCCTCCCCTTTCCCTTCCTTCAGAGTCATGCCTTCATGAATCACAAGGTCAGACACAGGTTATAAATTGGTCATTAATCCTATTTCTTATATATTTATTATCACCTCCTTTTTAGATTTTATCTAAAAGAAACTATAGAAAGTATTCCCATTTTTATTTCTTTAAAGAGAGAAGGAAAGAGAGAAAAAGAGAATCAATTTTATTTATTCAACTGATGTTGGTTTCTTGGCATTTAGTTGTGTATGTGGTGCTGGGGTTTGAACCTGGGTCCTTGTGCATGCTAGGCAACTGCTTTAGCCCCCAGAAAATATTCTTTAGGAGAAAGAACATTGAACTAAGAATCCAAACACAAGTGTACTTTGAAGGGCCATTTATGGTATGGGAATCCATACAAATCAGTACAGCAGTCAAGGCCTCATTCTCACCTATGAGGTGTGGGGGCACTGAGTGATCTGTAGAAAGATCTTTTCAGATAATAAATTCTCAGCCAGGTATGGTGCCACATGCCCATAGGCCCAACTAGCCGAGAGGCTGAGGAGGGACACTGCTTAAGCTGAGGAGTTCAAGACCAGCATGGGCAACACAGTGACGCCTCATGACAAAAAAGTAAATAACACATCAATCAATCAATAAAATCCTTTACCTCTACATTAGAGAACATTTTCAAGTTTTGATTTGAGCCCAGAAAACAAGTGGAGCGAATTTCTCTCTTGGATTTTTACCTTGAAATTAGTACTTAAATAATAAAAAAAAATTGAGATTTATTTTCTTAAGAGATTAGTATCTCACATGAAGTTTTTCTCTATCAGTGTTTAATTTTCTGTCTGGAGTGTTAGTTGAATACCAATGACATCACTTTGGTCCTTAATATATTTAAAAGGTCTAGTGAACTCTTTTCCTCTGTTAAAATGACAGAGTTTAATTCACAAGGTTAAAGGCCAGAATTCCAAGCCTTGTTCCTCAAAGGAAAATAATTTTTGTGTGTACTACTTCCATTCCCATATTCCAATCAAAATCAATCTAACAGGGCTGAAGCAGTTGCTCAGTGGTTACAGCGCTTGCCTGATACGCATGAGGATGCAAGTTGAAACTCCAGCACTACATACACAACAAAGTGTTGAAGGACAAAAGCCACATGAAAAACTAAATAAATTGATTCTTTCTTTCTCTCTCTCACTGTCACTCTCTCTTAAAAAAAATCTAAATCTCCAGAGAAACAGAAGTATGTGTACTGATAATGTCAGGATCATTAGTCACTTGCAGAAGTATTGATTTCTAAAAATACTCAGGACATAGAAAAGAAGAATTTGGTTAACCGTGGTATATACTATTTTTAATTCAAAGGGGCATCTATTCAATTTTCATCTACTTGGGAAGGGGAATGATATGGGCCTCTATGACTGTGCTATGATTTGGAAATGAACTCCAGGACCTTTGTGTTAAGGACTTGACTGCCAGCCCGTGGTGTTTTAGGAGATGGGGCTACTGGAAGGAAGATAGGAGGTGTGCATTTGAAAAGAATATCAGGCCTGAACCCCTTCCTCCCTTTGTGTTCTAGATGCCATGAGGTGTATAGACCTCATGTGTGCCCACTTTGATGTACTGGGCCACCATAGGCCTTAAGCAACTATAGACTGAAATCTTAAAGTATGAGACAAGAATAAACTTCAAGTTGATTTTCTAAGCCATTTTATCATAGTGACAGAAAGCTAACACAGATTATTTTAAATGAGACTTGTTAGCTCCCCAAATATCAGAATTTCACTCAAATTAGCCCAAGTTAAACAATGGGGTATTTTTAAAAACATACTTCTGAAGTCTCACAGAAATGACACAACTAAATATCAACCCAAGAACAAAGTAAAAAAGCAGGTCACAGAGGCAGTTCCACCCCTTTTATCTATGACAAATGGCATAAGGGTACAATGGAGATTAACATACCATGTGACCAAATATTTAAAAATGATAAGTCAAGATATAAAATTGTTAAATAAAATATAAATTTTTTCCTCCTACTTGATAAACTTGCTCATAATGTAAACCTATGTTTTGTCATTACTGGGAATTGGCAAAACACAATATAAATGAATTTAATTATTGCTATGCTTATACAAGTACTCTTTTGGTAGGCTATAGATGCTTGGATGACTGATAAAATAAAGACATATAAAAGAATGCATAGTATATTTATTCCATAAATTTATTCCAGTTTTTTTTTTATTTCTTCAACATAGTCATATATATAAGAGAGAATCATTGCCACACATTCTTGAACACATGGATATTGACACAGCAAGCCTAGGCTGATGCCAGTTCATGATCTCACCCCTTTGGGTTACCCCCAATCCCATGTTTCCCCTACTTTACCCTGTGTTAGTTGGGCTTCTCATGGAAGTCAAAGGTTCCCCACTGGATTGATACCCCCATACTCCCTCCCTCCAGCTGACTTGATATACCTTCTATTCCCACCTCCCCTTTGCTACTCCCCTCCCTTCATCCCCCAACATCATAGGCAGGTTCCCATTGCTCTTGTGTAAATTAACCCATGTTGAGGTTATTATTAGCTTAGCCAACTTTCAGTATGTTTCCTATTGTATTTTCTAGCTTCAAGATATGAGAGAAAAACATTTGGCCCTTGAGTCTCTGAGTTTGGGATATTTCACTCAGCATAATTTTTTCCATCTCCAATCATTTGGCTGCAAATATCATGATATTGTTCTAATAGTGGAGTAGAAGTCCATGGTATATATGTACCACAGTTTTTGAATCCACTCATCCAGTGAGGGGCATGTGGGTTGGTTCCATAGTTTAGCTATAGTAAATTGAGCTGTTATAAACATTGATGAGGCTGTATCTCTGTAATATGCCAATGCTAGCTCTTTGGGGAAAATACCCAGGAGTGGGATAGCTGGATCTTAAGGTGGTTCCAACCCTAGTTTTTTCAGGAGTCGCCACACTACTTACCAGGGTGGCTGTACAAGCTTGCAATCCCACCAACAGTGTGAAAGTGTTCCTCTCTTCCCACAACCCCTCCAGCATCTGTCACTGTTTGTATTATTCTTTTTTGCTACTCTGAGAGGAGTGAGGTGGAATCTCAGTGAAATTTTGTTTGCATTTCTCTGATTGCTAGTGATGTAGAGCATTTTCTCTTATATGTATGGGCTTTTTGGACTTTCTCCATTGAGAAATTTCTATTTAGCTCCCTAGCCCATTTATTGGTTGAGTTAATTGTGGTTTTGGTGTTAAGCTTTTTGAGTTCTTTGTATATTCTGGATAATAGCCCTCTGTCCAAGGTATAGCAGGCAAAGATTTTCTCCCATTCTGTAGATTCTCTCTTGACACTCTTGACTAATTCTTTAGTAGTGCAGAAGCTTTTTAGTTTAATGGCATCCCATTAATTTATTCTTGGCTTAAATTCTTGCACTATGGGAGTCTTGTTAAGAAAGGTGGTGCCAACATGTATGTCGTGTAGTGTTGATCCTATTTTTTCTTGTAGCAATTGTATAGTTGCTGGTTTAATTTCCAGATCCTTGAACCATTTTGATTTGAATCTTGTTCAGGGTGAGAGGTAAGGATCCAATTTCAGTTGTCTGCATATGGCTGTCCAATTTGTCCAGCACCATTTGTTGAACAGCCTGTCCTTCTTCCACACTATGTTTTTGCCCCTTCTCAAATATCAGATGTTTAAAGATTTGAGGGTTTGTCTCTATATCTTCTATTCTGTTCCATTGGTCTTCATTTCTGTTATGATACCAATACTATGCTGTTTTTGTTACTGTAACCCTATAATATAATTTCAGGTCAGGAATTGTAATACCTCCTGCTTCCTCTTTCTTGTTTAATAATTTGGCTATTCTTGGCTTTCCATTATTCCATATGAATTTGAGAATTACTTTTTCTATATCCATTAAGAATGTCATTGGTATCTTGATGGGGATTACACTGAATCTATATAAGGCTTTCATTAGAATGGCCATTTTGATTATATTGATTCTGCATAACAAAGAACATGGAATGTTTTTCCATCTACTCATGACTTTTGCAATTTCTTTTTTTAATGTTTGAAAGTTTTCATTGTAGAGGTCCTTTATATCCTTTGTTATATTTATGCCCACGTATTTTATTCTTTTGGAGGAAATTGTGAATGGGACAGACTTCCTGATTTCTTCATCAGTGAAATTATTGCTGGAGTATAGGAAAGCTATTCATTTATGAGCATTAATCTTATAACCAGCCACTTTGCTGAAATTATTTATAAGCTCTAGAAGTCTTCTGGTTAAGCTTATTGGGTATTCTAGGTATAGGATCATATTATCAGCAAATTGAGACATCTTGACTTCCTCTTTTCCTATTTGAATTCCTTTGATTTCCTTCTCTTGTTTGATAGCTCTGGCAAGGGTTTCAAACACTATATTGAATAAGAGTGGTGAAAGTGGACATCTTTGTCTTGTTTCCTGAATTCAGTGGAAATGCTTTCAGTCTTTCTCCATTAAGCACAATGTTGGCTATGGGGTTGTCATAAATGGCTCTTACAAAATTAAAGTACCTTCCTTTGATCCCTATCTTCTCCAGAGTTTTAAACATAAATGGATACTGAATTTTATCAAAGGCATTTTCTGCTTCAATTGAGATGATTCTATGATTTTTATTTTTAATTCTGTTTAAGTGCTGAATTACATTTATTGATTTCCGTATGTTGAACCAGCCCTGTTTTCCTGGATTAAAGCCCACTTGATCATGATGTATCTTTCAGATGTATGTTGGGATCCAGATAGCTAGAATTTATTAAGGATTTTAGTGTCAATGTTCATCAGGAAAATTGACCCATAGTTTTTTTTTTTCTTGATGCTTCTTTGTTGGGTTTTGGTATCAGGGTTATATTTGCTTCATAAAAAAGTGTTAGGTAGTCTTCCAACCCTTTGAATTTCTTGGAAAAGCTTGTAGAGGATTGGTGTTAATTCCTCTGTAAAGGTCTGGTAGAATTCTGCCATGAATCCATCAGATCCTGGGCATTTCTTTCTTGATTGCTATTTCAATTTCATTATCTGAGATTAATTGGTTTAGAATTTCATTGTCCTCTCATGTTAATTTGGGAATGTCACATGTGGCAAGATATTTGTCCATTTCTTCCAGATTATCAAACTTGGAAGAGTATTTTTTTTTTCAAAATAAATTCTGATAATCTGGATTTTGTTTGAGTCAGTGGTGATATCTCCATTTTCATCTTTGATTTTGATGATTTGCTTCACTTAATTCTGCCTTTTGGTGAGGTTTGTAAGGGGTATGTGGATCTTATTTATTTTTCCAAAGAACAAACTCTGTTTTGTTGATAGTTTGTATTGTTGTTCTTTTGCTGTTGTTGTTCTAAAATTAATGGATTTCAGCTCTGATCTTAGTTATTTCCTGTCTTCTATTAGGTTTGGGATTGGATTGTTCCTCCTTTTGTAGGGATTTGAGTTGAAGCATAAGTCTATTTATTTGGGCTCTTTCCTGATTTTTGATGACAGCACTCAGTGCTATAAATTTTCCTCTTAAGAATGCTTTCAGGGCTGGAGTGGTGGCTCAGCAGCTTAGGCGCTTGCCTGGCAAGCACAAGGACCCAGGTTCAAACCCCAGCACCATGTACACAACTGAATGTTGGAGCAACTAAGGCCATGTGAAAAACTAAATAAAGTTGTTTCTCTCTTTCTCTGTCTCTCTCACTGTCACTCTCTCTTTAAAAAAAAAAAAAAAGAATGCTTTCATACTATCCCAAAGATTTTGCTATGTCATTCATCATTCTTATTCATTTCCAAGAATTTCTTGATTTATGTTCTCATTACCTCTTTTATCCATTCTTTGTTTAAGAGGGTATTATACAATTTCCAAGTATTTGAGAGTTTCTGTTGCTTCTCTTGCTGTTAATTGCTAAGATAATTACATTGTGGTCTGACAGGATACAGGATTATATCATCTTTTTTTATATTTGTTAAGGTTATCTTTCTGGACTAGGATGTGGTCTATTTTGGAGAAGGATCCATGAGCTGCTGAGAAAGAGGTTAACTCATTCAATTTGGGATGGAATATTCTGTAAATGTCTGTTAAGTCCAGTTGATTCATAGAATTGTTTAGGTTAGAGATATTTTTGTTGATTTTTTTGCTTTGATGATCTGTCTATTGTTGATAATGGTGTATTAAAATCTCTCAGTATTATTGTGTTGAGACTGATGAGGGGTTCAATTTCCTTGAGTAATTTTTCCATATATTTGGGATGGTTGTAATTGGGGGCATAAATGTTAACTATTGTTATGTCTTCTTGATGAATTGTTCCTTTTGCTATGATACAGTGACCTTCTTTGTCCTTTCTGACTAGTTTTTGTTCAGAATTAACTTTGTTGAATATAAGAATTGCAACACCAGCTTGCTTTCTCAGGCCACAAGTCTGGTAGAAATTGTGCCAACCTTTCACTTTCAGTCTGTGTCTATTTTTGATTGTGAGGTATGTCTCCCGTAGGCAGCATATTGTTGGATTTCGTTTTTTGATCCAGTAAGCACTTTGTGTCTTTTGACTGGGGCATTGAGTCTATTCACTTTCAGAGTTAGAATAGATTTGGGAATCTGGGTCCCTGACATTGTGACTATTGCTATGTTTTGCACCATCTTCTATATCTTTTAGTGTGTTATGTGATTATTGACTTTCTTCGGTTTATGGGTTTTGAAAGTTGCTTGCATGTTCCTCTGAATGAAGCATGTCCTTGAAAATTTTCTGTATAGCAGGTTTTGTGTTCATATACCTTGTTAGCTTGAATTTATCATTGAAGTATTTAATTTCCCAGTCACATTTGAAGCTGAATTTGCAGAGTATAATATCTTTGACTGAAAATTATTTTCTTCCAAAATTTAGAAAATGTCATTCCATGCTCTCCTGGCCTTTATTGTCTGATCTCAGAAATCCATAGTAATCCTTTTTGATGTGCGTCTGAATGTGATTTGGGTTTTTCTCTTGCTACTTTTAGGATTCTTTCCTTGATTTTTCTGTTATTCATTTTATAAATGATGTGTCTCGGTAAATTTCTCATTTGGTTAGGTCTATTTGGTGTCCTACAGATGTCTTGAATTTGATTTTCTGGATCAGTTCTGATATGGGGATAATTCTCCTTGGTGATTCCACTCAGAAGATTCTTAATGTTATGTGTTTGTTGTTCAATGTTTTCTTCAATTCCAGTTTCTCTCATGTTATTTCTTCTCATCTCTTCAAACATTACTTGGTAGTTCTGAACATACTCAGTAAGCTTCTTTTATTGTCTGTCCTCCTTGAGCTCAACATTGCTCAGCCTGTCTTCATTTTCTGATGTTCATTCTTTAAGAGCAGAGGTTCTTTTTTCCACTAAGTTTACTCTGGTAATAGTATCTTCCAATGAGCTTTTGATTTGGCTGACAGAATTTTTCTATTCTAAAGCTCTGCTATATCTCTTTTCAGAATGTCTAGCTCTTTATAGATGTGATCTCTCCTGAAATTGTTCTCTTATCTCTTTCCTTAAATCTTCTTTTAATTCTTTGATTGAATTACTAATTATATTGTTAATTTTTTTCTAGGTTTTCATCTAGGACCCTGACCTTGAACCTCTTGGATGGGGACCTGTGGGGTTTGGAGTAGAGGACTGTTTCCCTTTTTCCTCATTTTCAATTACAAGGAGTGTGGCTTGAGGTCTAACACTGAATAATTCTCTTGGTGGCTTTGTTGATGGTATTGGAGCTTTTAATCTTTTTGCTTAGTTGGAGGGTGTACAATTTGGGTAGTACATTTCACTGGCTGGCACTCCAATCTGTGAAGTATTGTGGACCTTTAGGTTTTCCAATACATCAGGGGATAGGGGGGTAGAAGTCAATAAATGCATACAGTGTTGACTGTAGCTATTACAGTGTTGATTAGCATCTATAGGAGCAATCAGATTAGCAGTTTTCTTCCATGAGAGCTCTTACATTATACTTGGTTAGCAAACAAACACCCATTTTCAGATACAGCGTACACTTCAGTTTATCAGGACCTCTGCAGGTGAGGAAACAAAACTCTAGAGAGAAAAGGGAAAGAGGTAGGAAGGTAGCATGGAACTTGTGAATTAAGATAAAGAGTTACAAGGTAGTATAGATTATGCAGGCCATTCTGCTAAAAGTAAGGAAAAGATAGAAATGAGATGAGAGTGGAGTAATGACTTTGAGGGAAGATGAGAGAGATCAGAATACTGTTGCTGCCCCAGGCGTCCCTGGGCAGCGGTTGAGGCAATCAAACCAGCCGGATCGTCCTCGCCGGGGGCCGAATCAGGAGATGAGTGCAGACGGCCGAAGGCTGGAACCCGGGTCCCCCTCATCAGGGGACCCTTTCCCTCCCAGCCGGGGAAATGAGTCAACCACACGCAGCTGATGGCAGCTCAGAATCCCTTTATTATCAAGGCACACAGGTTTTTATAGGGAGGGGAGTAGCCAAGGAATCTATAATCCTTCTGAGGGAGTTGCCAGGTGTTATGCAGATTTCAGTACAGACAAAAGTTAGGAACATTCTGTGGTCAATACATTCTGACCCACCCTGTTTTACCTTTTGTATCAACAATTAGCAAGATTAACAAAGCACAACCTAGCAGCCCCTCCTGAAGGAACTTATACAAATAGTAACAAGATCACTCCAGGGCAGCTGATGAAATGGAGTGAAGGTCAGACCGCAGGTCAGACCCCAACAAATACAGTTTAGGAATTGAAAGAGTAAAGGGATGAAGGGGGTAGTAGAGACTGGGGGTCTTTTCCACCCAAAGAGACTGAGCACTAGTTTGCAATATTGCAAACAGGTCAAACCCTATTAATATGGACACAGCAGACAAACAAAACAAAGCACAGAGACAGTAAAAAACAAACAACCACACAAACAACAACAAAAAAAATACATACACCAAGGAACACCAATTCCAAGGACAATAAAAACAAAAGAAGAGTTGGGAAGGTTATGAATTACTGCCAAGATAAAAATGTACAGTGGACGTATGTGTTAATAATTGACTTCTAAGTGGAGTCACTTCCCAGTTAAGTTTGTTGGAGGGAATGAATTTTGGTGATCTCAGCTGACAGTGAGATTCCCAGGAGGCCTCCCAGCAATTTACTCCTGTTGATGAGTTGCAAACATTCACGTTCCCTGCTTCCTGTGAGAACAGACTTTAGCCCCCCCCCCCCTCGAGTTGCACTCTTGGGCAGTTTAGTGTCTGCCTGCCAAAACTCTTGTTCCACTTCAGCTGGGCACTCAGGAGCTACTAGAAGTCTTGTGGATCCTGGTGCAGCTGTAAGGAACTTTTGCTATTCCAAGGAGAGTGGCTGCCCTAAACTGAGCTCACCGGGGACCATTATTGCCCCACTTTTGTGTGTCTTAAGGTCCCTACTTGCCCCAAGAGATGATGCATGGCGTAGTCACAACCCCAGCAAAGGGAGGCAGGCATGAGGGAGACACCAGCCCAGCTAGATCAGTGTTTGTAGAGGTCTCAAATGCAACAACTAGGGAAGTCTAGTGCCTTTTGGAGTGCCCAGGCCCTATGGGACTATTTCTGTTCACAGAATTCAGAGAGGGAAAATAGAGGAAAGCATTGGAGCCACACTGCCTCTTCTGTTTATAAGTTGCTGATGATGATGCTAGCCTTTGCCTCACCTGAGAGTTTCAGGCAGTATCTGTTGGACCTACCAGATATCCCCCAGGCAGTTTAGGTCCTATTGAGCAAAATCCTGGTCACAGAGTCTACCTGCAGATCGGGCATGTAATTGGGTAGGTGGGAAACCTCTAAACGCCAGTCGCTGGACCAGTAGGGAGGATCTGCCAGGCCCACACAGTCCCCCAGGGTAGACAATCAAAACACTGGGGACCTGTAGCTGCTCCTCTGTACTGAGCTTCCTATTCCACTCCGTATCTGGTGGTTTGGGGTTCACTCTTCACAAAGCGGTTTCCTGCACCGCCTTCCAAGAGGATTCAAAAGGGTGGCCGCTGACACACTTCTTCACACAATCAGATTCAGGGGACTCTAATTTGAGTGTATTATGGCCATCCCTCGGTTCCTGCCACTGCTGCAGCCCCAGAGCACCAGAGCCCCACACCCAGCCTCCGCTGAGTACTCACCACTGTATCTGAGTTTATTTATGTGTGTGCAGCTTCCTCCCCTCTGAGGCAAATCCCCAACCTATTGACTGGGTAGCTGGCACTGGAAAATTATTATTTGGGATTTCCTGTACTTTCAGCTTGTCCATGGCTCCATGTCACTAAACTCCCTTACTTGGATAGTAATGAATTTAGGGAGAAATTTTAATGTTCACCCACCTCACAGTAAGGCACTTTCCCCACCATTGGCATCTTGCATTCATGGAGAGATTTCTCATCAGCCCTGCCACAGGTCACCATGATGAAAACCCTTCCAGTTTTAATTTTATCAAATTTCCTAAGAATGTGGTTATTGCTAAACTGTACATATAATTTTTGTTTCAACAATAATGCTAAATTAGACAACCACTATTAAATACTATATCTGTATATTTCAATTTGGAGAAACTTAGTTCTTATGAGGCAATAGAAACAGGAAATATCAATAAATTAGAAATGAAGCAAGAATTCTATATACCATATATAAAACTGTATATGAAAATTAACATTGCAAAGAATATACAATATCAATAGATAGTATTTATATACCTATTTTCAAGTATCTTAAAACACTAGCTAAAACTTCTTAGTTATATAAAGAAATAGTATCATGCACATTACAACTCACACTTTTTTTTTTTTTGGTATCTGGAATTGAACCCAGAGACACTTCATCATTGAAATACATTTCCAGACCTTTTAAATTTTTTTTTGAGACAAGGTCTTCCTAAATTGCTGTGGCTAGCTTTGAACTTGTCCTCCTGCCTCAGCATCTCAAGCCACTGAGATTATAGGAGCACATGACAGTGCCCTCACATTTATACATAATTATAAGTAATATTAACTATTTAATATAAAATGCTCCTCTTCCAAATATACAACAGTTACAAATACTGTGCTAATTTGTGAATACCTCTGGAATCATAAACTGGAGCATTGATGAAAAACATGTAATAAACATCCTTCTCTTTTGGAAATCACATTTTATTGTGCAACAATGCATTCAATTCAGCTGTTTGAGAGAAGCATTTGAGTAGGAAGTTTATTTTTTCTCTTACCCAAGGGCTTCTATTTGCCCAAACTGGTCCTTCATTCTAAAGCAATGCCCATCACAACTTTAATTGCACCCAGAGGCTTTCTGTTTTAAGGACTTTGGACAAAGATGTTATAAATCATTTCCTTTAGGACTGAATCTTTCTAGTTTCGAGAGTGGATATTCAGAATTTAAGTTCTTGCTGTGCCAATGTGACATACTGGCTTCCAAATGATAGTGGTTCCTTTGTGCTCCTTAATTGAATTTTATGTGTGTGTGTTTATGATATGTAGGGCCCATGTGCTTTAAAGGTGGAGGACTTTCATGGGTCTAAAATGATCATTCACAAAAGAATCTTCCAGGAAATCTGGAAGAACCCTAGTTATTTTCCATTGAGCCACATAGTCTTAGAGTTCCTTCTTTGCTTATTCCCTCTATTCTCTTTGTTCTTCCTATAAACTGTATTTCTCCTGTTTTCTATCATTTCTCCTCTATTCCCCAAATTTCAGCTTATTTACTGCTTTGGTATGGAATGACTCTGACCCTACTCTACTGGATCTTTCAATTCAAATTCCCATTGCTGTTTTAAGGGGTTTGGTATTCCAGATTTCTGATACCAAATATCCATGAAAAAAGCAACTTGACTGGCCCAAGTTGGATCAGATGTGCATCTCTGATTCAGCTGAGCAAAACAAAAAAAAAAAGGAAAATATTTAGCATAATGTCAATTTTATACATGAATTTTTTTTAAATTATGAGCTAATGATCTATTATTGCCAATTATAATCTTCTTAATACCCAGGAATAATACTATTCAAAAGTGAAATATTTCATCTTAAAATTAATACTTTAAATATCAAGCAAACAAAATTAATCATATTAAATTATATATTTTAAATTACATGTGTTAAAAATTAATAATACATGTATACATATATGTATGTATATAAATATATATATTTATATGCTGAGGTAGTGATTTTTCAGTTCTGATTTTTGTATTTCCAGTGCATATATTAAATAATTGGGGGAGAAAATGAATGAGAAATTTCTTCTATAGTCTATCAGATGCGAAAAGCTATATTACATAAATAACAAGACCTTAGAAGACATCATCCAAAGAATGAGACCTATGACATCTAATGTTCTTCTGGTCAGTCATTTCCTCTCACCTCCCCCTGTTTCAGCAAAAAGGTCAGAATTTTCCTGTCTTAATATTTATTATGTTAGTCTGGACTGTTCTCACTGTAGAGTTTATTCATTCTTAAATTCTTGGTCTGTGATCAATCATAAAGTTCTCCAAGACCTGATGTTTTCATGTCTCTTTTAGGTACTTATTCTTTTGTCTTTTAGTTATTTCCTTTATAATAATCTTCTAAATCCATGATCATTTTATTTTTCAGCTTATTTTGTCTCTCTACTATAATGAAAGCTCTATATTCCAATGCCCAGCTATTATCTAAATATTTAGATATTATTTAACATGTATTAGGTCCAGATTATTATTCATTCAATGTATGAGTTAATTAAGAAATAAGAAGACTGAGAACTGGCCCTAACTGATCACAATATTAAAGTGGAGAAAATTGCATGTAACTAGCTGAAATTTCATGTGATACACATTATATGCTATGCAGAGCTGAGAAGAGAGCAAAATTCTCCTAGGTTCTGGGAGGAAATCTGTGGATAGAGAGAACAGGCATTACAAAAGAAGGGGTACATGATCTCTATCTTAAAGGACAAGCAGATGTATTTTTCCAGACAGGGAAAGAGTGAAAGACATCTCAAAGCAGAGTTCTGCATCAGTTAAAGTGTCATGCGAGGATATGCAAGATGCACAGAATTCCCAGCACACCAGCTCTAGTAGCTATATTCCTTTCTTCCCCACTCAAGAAATTTTAATGAAAGAACGTAAGACAGTTTTAATTAGCAATAACGCCCTCTCCGTTACTCTCAAAGTACATTTTTTTTAAAAAAAGAGAGATCTACAAAGTAGTTACTTCAATGTTTAAAAAACAAGAGTTGTGACTTTAGTCACAAATGTTTAAAAAGACTTCCACCAACCAGTCTCTATGATTGTTCCACTCTTGTGCTTAAGATTCAGACCAGAGAAGATTATTTTGTTTTATGTTGTTGCACCTCTTTCTCATTTCCACAAAGCACTCCCTTTTCTATTTACATACGCCTTACAGAGGTAAGAGAAATGATGGTAAGTACCTCACGTGGGCAAAGCAGGGAGTTCATAAAACCTACTTTGTGACCTAAAACCATCAAAAAGTGCTAAGAGCTTTGTTTGGTCAATGAATTTCCACAATCTCCACATCAGATTCAAGTCTGGTGCTTCTGTGACACATAGGTCCCCAGGATCTGACACCTGAAAGAAGGAGAGTTATTTTATCTAACATACAGATGGTGTTAATTAACCACAAGCTCCTGGCCAGGTAGATCTGTTGTTAAAATCTCAATGGCAACAAAGCCAGACAGTAATCCTAGTACAAGGCACTCAATTTTTAACAGAGGAAAATGAATCCCTGGCCACAGACTCTTCATGACCCTGATCCAACTTGCTTACACCCTCTCCTCCCCACAAATAAAAAGAGAGAATGTCAACTCAAGAAAACACATTTCCTTGCTAACAAAATGACTCAGAGGTTATATCAACAACTCAATGATTCATTCATAATTTGGATAAGAAAAGAAGTTTGTCAAGTGGAATGTATTTGGTGTGAAGTGCAGAATCCTAACAGTATGAGACGCAGGTTGGAGTCATTTCTGCATTGTCTTGTACTTTTCCACAGCCCCAAAGATCAATGTATTTTAAAACTCCCTTTTAATGATGTACTAAGCACTGGAAGTAGGAGGGTGGTGTGGAGCAATGGGCACAGCTCTTCCAGCACCTCCTCCACAGACCTACAGCTGCTCTCCAAGTCAACCTCCTCAGTCTCCCAAGGAAGTGCACTTGGACTTGATGTTGAAATAGCACTTGGGGAAGCCTAAAATCCAGAACAGCATCACATCAAATAAGCAGCAGCTGGAAACAGTCCTATGAATCTGGGCCAAGGGAATCAGCAGCATCCAGAGCTTTCCCACACTCTCTCCAAACTCACAGGCACAAGAGTTCAATCCAAAAAGGCTGTTTTGAGAGCAAATTATATCAAGATAGAATTTTATATTCATGTACCATGTGGTTTGTATACTTCTATATCATTTTGCACATAAACTACATTATAAACATATATTTAGTTTGCTTTACAGAAGAATGTCAATGGATTTTACAAAAAAACCTAATTATTTATTTATTTATTATTTATTTTTAGAGACTAAGAGAGAAACAAATTTTATTTAGTTTTTCATGTAGCTTTCATTGATCTGATACTTCATTGTATATGTGGTGCTGGGGTTCAAACCTGCATCCCTGTGCATGCCAGACAAGCACTGTAACTGCTGAGTCACTGCTCCAGCCCCAAAACCTACCTTTTTAAATATAATTCTTTAAATATGTGTGTGTGTAAATATTGATATTTATGGACTCATTTTTGAAAGAAATGGTTTCTTATATGAACTAAGAGATTAATGTATCATTTAAGTTTTTCTTACTGATTTAAAGTATTCACAATATTATACTAAGAACCTTACATAGAATACTTCTCTCATCACTTACCTGGCTTATCTGGGTCATTTTCATTATTTGTTCCTAATTTGTTATTCATGGAGAAAACAGATAAAGTTTTTATACTCATTATGTACACATACATGTATACACCTTAAATCAAGAGTCAAGAAGTTCACCGCTGTTGAATAAGTAGTTGTGCAGGGCATGAATTTAAGATAGAGGTTTGCTGATCGTTCATTAGAGAACTTAGAGTCCTTTTATAAAAATTCTGATTCAGGACTCTTTTCCAAAGGGTTTATGCTACTGACAGGGGTTACTGTAATTTTATACTAAATATGATGCCTTCTGTTCTTCAAATTTTTTGGCACATATGCAAAATAAGAATAAGCCAAAAATAAATAGTGTTTTAGTTCCAAATCTAGGAAGGCTTACTTCCCCATATTCCTATCAAGGGGTTCCTGAATGAAGATATTATATTAAATTCTTCAGGTTAAACTATAATTTTTCTGGCTCCATAGTGAGTTAAACAATGTTGCACCATAATAGCTTAAAAAAAGTTAGTTTCCTATTCAACAATATTTAAATTTAGAAATTATCAATGAAACTTGAGTATTCTATTTGCAGGTTCAAAGGCAAATTAAAATTTCTAGATAATCGCTTCCAATGATAACTATGATAAAATATGATTTTGAATGATATTTGAATGTTCTTATTTTCTTGGTTAATATAAACATCAGCTTCTATAATAATTTCCAAGTGTTTTAATATTAATCCATACCAGAGTCAAAGTATTACTTATTTATTCATAACAAAAATACATCCTTAAATCACTTTCATAATTTCTAGTACAAAAGTATAATAATGTTTAATAAATGCCTTGAATGCATCAGAAACAAAGATTGACACACCTTAACTTAACTTTATTATAAATTCATTTAGCTCTCTGAAATAATGGTGGCCCTGAAATGCAACTCAGTTCAGGGATACAGTGCCGAATATATGCATATTCCACCTCTGAGAATTCTGACCATGATCACATCATCTTATTTCATAATCTTATAAGTAACAAGCCTTGATCAGAAAAGAAGCTCTCAGAGGTAACTGAACTTAGTTTTGCCATGTAAAAAAGTGACCATGTATTCTAATTTGCCCAGGGTAGTCCCCCTTTCTGCCAGCTACAACAGTGGTCCTATTTCACTTCATATCCCAGTCTAAGTGAGAAATTCTATGACCACTCTATTAGGTTAATTCAGGGACAACACAAGAAATTGAAATGGTTTCACTCCTCTAACCTAAATGCCATCTGAGTTCTTAAAGAAAGCATGTAGGGGTCAGGAGAAAGAGCAGAAGGGTAGGCGGACAGGTAAAGAACATCTGGGCTCCTGCTTATTAAAAGAGACTGAATACTAGGCTGGAAAGACTGCATTATCACTCACCCTGTCTTGTGATACTTCTAATCTGATAGATCAGTAAGTACTATATGGCCCATTTTCCACTAGTCAAAATACTATAGGAGTATCCTTATATTTGGAACTGGGTGAAATTGGGATGCATGTTTGTGAGAATTTCTGGAATAAATTGCTGAAGTGGTACTCTGTGGTTATCATTTTTGTCAGTGCCATTTCTCTTAGCCTGTATCTTTTTCTAAATCCAAGAATATATTAAATTAAAATATTATTACCTAATATTGTCTAAGTTTATTTACAGCTTTAATAGCATCCCCTGTACCACCTCCAACTTTTGATTTTATGTAATAATGACCACAGAACTGCTGTTGATGACCAGGGTGATGAGGAGGAGGACTGGGAAAGTGAACATCTCAGACAACCACTCACTCATGGGAAAAGCACTAGAAAGAGCATCCTAACACCTGGGATTTAATGATGCCACTCATCTGTGGAGTGAACGTGAGAAATCAAAGCAAGTCAAGGTTCTGTAAAATTTTATTTGTAAAATAGAAAGATGGATCTCATGGAGGAGATTCAAATGAAACAGTCTAGAAATTTCTTGTAGCTTATTTCAATAGTATAAGCAAAGAATAGGTAATCTCTGGCCTAAGCAAGATTAGTAATCAGACCCTTTCACATCTAACAAGCACCTCTACCTTCAAATTTCCTCCGGGAGTTGGTTGAGCTTCTTCATTATACAGACAAGTATCCTAAATATGTAATCAATTTCTACTTAGGAGCTTCTTTTTTTCATTCATTCAACCAGTCATTCCATTCCCCTTCATTTAAATCCCTGAGTGAATCTAATGTCCTTTGTTTCCAATAGTCTGTTTGTATTATTTTATGAAAACATCAGCTAGCTATTAATGGTGATATTTTACTCTCCAGTCTCCTTCCTGACCTTTAATCTATCTCCAATTCTAATTTAGATTTTAGCTCCGTGAGATAAACTATACCTACAAGTCATTCAGTAACAAGCATTGTGCTTGCTCTAAAAAGGTAGCTTTTTTTCATCACTTACTTTTTTGTTAGATTATTTTCTTAATTCTTAGTATATTTCCTAACTTTTTACTATCTATAGTGTTATTCAAATTCTGTTAGTTTGTCTTTTTTAAGGAGTGGTTTAAAAATCTAACATAAAATGTCCCATTGTAACCATTTTAAAGTACATGGTGCATATAAGTAGATGCACATTGTTATACAACAGATCTTGAAAACGTTTTTATCCTGCAAAACTGAAAGTACACACATCAAATGATTTCCCATTTCCCCTTTCTCCAAGTCCTTGGTAAATACTACTATACTTTCTGTTGCTACAGATTTGTTTATTTTTAGATACTTCATATGCATGGTATTTTAAATAAAATATGATTACATTTTACATTATCAGTCACAAAAATGACAATGGTGATTTAAACCTTAATTATACACATCTTAAATCATTCCAGATTACTTTCAAATATATTAAGCTCCACCTCTATTAATAGATTCCTCACCTGTCACCCTCCTCATACTTCCCATTCTTTTCCCTTTCCATCATGGCCTCTAAAACCCTGTTCCATTGTAAATAGGCTCTCTATACTTTCCTGTCTTAATTGAAGCAATGTTCCCTGAAGGATCTCTCTGGAATCCTTTTGTGTTAGTCAGCTTTCCAATGCTGTGATAAAATACCCAACATAATCAACCTATAAAGAAGAAAGGTTTACTCTGTCTCATGATTTCAGAGGTTTCAGTCCATGGTCACTTGGCCTCATTGCTTTTGCACCTGTGGCGAGATAGCACATCATGGCAGAAAGCATGGGACACAGGAAGCTGTCACATCACAGCAGCAGAAAATGAAAGGGAAAGAGAAAAAGGTGGGGTAGGTCAGGATCTCAATGATCCCTTTCAAGGGAATGTCCTCAGTAACCTAATTTCCTTCAACTAGACCACAGCTCACAAAAGTTCTATGACCTCCAAATAGAATGACAGGTTGGCAACTAAGTCTTTATTGTATGGGCCTTTGGGGAACATTCAAGATCCAAACCATAAAACCTCTAATGAAGGCTGTTTGTTCTCTCATAACTCACATTACCCAAAGTCATGGAGGTGGGGTGGAGGAAGAAATGTATTACTTCATAGTCATTGGGTTCTTTAGGTTGGTAATAAAAGAAGACAAAAAGTCTAGCTTTAAAAAAAATAAGGTTTACTTTGTACTTACATTAAAAGGACAGAAGACTGTCTGGGGTTATCAAGGAAAATTCATCGAGCAGACATCAAGGAGATCCCAACAGG